>JAWPHD010008291.1:0-117074 GCA_037043455.1 Cyrtodaria siliqua
GTTATGTTTTTGTTAAGATAATTTTGCCGAAGATTTTTTCGTAACGAAAATACATTTCTTTTACCCGAAGTCGAAGCACTCGTTGATCAATGCGCTTTTATGAGGTATTTGATGTATTTCATTGATATAGTCTGTAATTAAACGTATATGGAAGTGCATACTACACAAATAAGTTGCGTTATGGGTTTTCGCGATTTCGGAACAATCACGAAAGCTTTTTCTCGAGTTCTGAACTTTCGCTGTTACTGCTACTACTTCTTAAACAATTCCTAGGGAACCCCTATTCATGCCTCTTGCTTTCATCTAATTCCCTTTAGTTAAAATATAAAGCCGTATAAACGTTACCATGGTTGCAGAAATTGGGGGCCAAGTGGCTATTTTTCATAACGTTTTTGTCTTGTTTCTTTGCTTGTCGCACATTTAAAGGAATACGGTAGCTTATTTTTTTCTGTCAACTGGTTAATTGTACACACTGTGACAAATTAAAAGTTCCATACACTAGCTGCCAAGCAATTTTTTTGGATGGTCATCAACAATGATGGGGTTTTGTGTGTGGTGATTGGTGGGGTTGTGTGTGTGGTGATTGGTGGGGTGGGATGGCGGAATAAAATGAGTTTGTATACTGTCTCATCATTTTATGATTTAAGTAACACAAATATGTAATAGACACAAAAGAAGAAAATGCAACCATTTTTTTTTTAATATAAATAAATACAATGTATTAACTAATTCATAAAATACATTCTCCCTTCCTTTTCTTAGTATAATGGTCCAAATTATGCGGCGGTCCGTCCCGTTTTAACACAAATAATGGTACAGCACCATTTTTTGTGGCAATTAAGTGTTCTTAAATGTGGGGCAAGTGACATTATGGGCGGGGCAAGTGACTTTTCAAAATCCATTTGCCCTGGGCAAGTGGATTTTCAAAATATTTCCAGAACCCTGGCATGTATGGTATCCGCCTTATTGCAATACAATTTCATTAAAATCATATCCGAATTACGCTTTGATACTCTCTGCTATTGGATCTGACCACATTACCTTTGAGGTCACGTCAGATCGGCCGTTCATCTAATCAATATTCATGAAAAGATCAACTAAATTTAGCCAATGAGTCGCGCGTTTCATATGCACTTCAGATGACATTTGAGTGAACTGAACAAACGAAAATCTACGTATCCAAATAAAGATAAAGTCTTTGTGTGTTATGTAATAGATAGAGTCTGGTCTCAGCGAGTTGGCTTATTTAAACACCGAGATGGGCGTAGCCCATCGAGGTGTTTAAATAACCAACGAGCTCAGATCAGACTCTATCTTTTTTGTAGCATGGTGTACTTAGTAACACTGTGACATCATAGTGACCATACTCTAAATTCAAATATCCGGTAGTTGTAGAACGGCATAGCCACGGCCCTTTAGTTACCCTAAATTAAACGATTTAATGCTCTGCATTCATCAAAGGAAATGTCACCGACCATGCTACAATGCTGTGTTATTGCACTATAAGTTCAAAGAAATGCATAATTGGCATGTTTTACATCAAGATAGAAGAAAATCATGGGTGCTGTCGTGTATTTTGAAAATATATATTCCACCGAAATTATTACGACATTACAGTAGATAGCCTTAATAGTATGCCGTAGTACATGTGGCCCGATTAGCTCAGTTGATAGCGTACTGGACCGCTGACACACGAGTGTCATTTTATTGTGGGTTCAATCCCACGAATCGGTAAAAAGATTTGTACCACTATTAAATTCCGTCAAACAATCTTTTTTTTCTTATTTTTTTCAGTAAATATTCAATAATGTGTATCATATTTGTCAGCATTCGTTTGTGTTTTATGTAAGCTAAAAGTTACGGACATTGTCTCTTTCAGTACCAAGCGTAGACTGCTCCACAGCGTTTTGCTGAAATGCGACATGTGCAGTGAAGCTGTCAATACCGAACAATTTTGTAGGCTCAAATCTGATTGGCTAATCAATCTGACGTGGCCCTCACCGCTGTAGGTTCGATCCCTCAGGGGCCTAAGAATCTTTATGTGAGGAAGCTATCCAGCTGGCTTGCGGAATGTCGGTGGTTCTACCCAGGTGCCCGTCCGTGCACGAAAATTGCCCGGAGGGGCACCTGGGGTCTTCCTTCACCAATGGAAGCTGAAAAGTCGCCATAAGACCTTAGCTGTTGGTGCGACTATAAAATCCAATTCAATCAATCTGACGTGGCCTGTAATGGGAAGCCGTCAGATCCTTGTAGCGAAGAGTATCGTAGCATGATAAATTGTCTGATTTTAATGAGATTAATTGCGATACGAAACAATATGAAGCTTAATATGTATTGCGATACATTTTGCAGGTTATATACAGGTAAGCTGAGAGACTAATCCGATAAAATGAATAAGGTGCCATTTAGCCAGGCCTGAAATAAAATATTAAATGTTTCCACTTCCACGATTGACCCGAAAAAATGGCCGCGACCCAAACAACTTTATTGCCGAAACTGTAGTTGTATTTTTTTTATTTGGTACGACAAATTTTGGGATGAAACACGCTTTTGGGGACGAATCAATTTCTCCCGGATTTGGCTATGATCTCCCGATCACACAGAAGACGCTTAAACAATAATTTGTAATACACAGAGTGTGTCTGGCATGTGTCATTCACAGTCAAAGCCTGTCAAAACGATCAAGGTAGGGATGTGATCATGCAACCAACCAATAAAATTGCATCTCGCGGCACGCATCGAGATTGAAAGATGGCCAAGTAAACAAGCGTACGTAAACAATTATTCATGGGTCATCAATTGTCAGGGTTTCCCCCAGACCTATATCGGATGTCGCATGCGACATGCTTTAATGCCCGGCGGCGAATTTCCGACATCCTTTGATCTCCGCGACATCCCTTAAATCCCAAAGCAACATTATGCCACTTGAAACAATTGCAGTCCTGCGCATGCCTGAATCAGATTGACAGGTTTACTGTCCCTCAAACTAAATAAGCTATCAGCCAATCATATTCATGATAGCCGACTGCCGATTACCACCTGTGACCTGACCCGTGACTTGTTAGAGTAGAGTGGCATATGTTTAATAATTAGGACACGGTGCTTTATTGATGAGGTACATGTGTTAAGTTGAGTAGAACAATTGCCGAAAATGATCAGACAAACATGATTGTTTCATTCTGCAAGAATTTGTATGTAAGGGCTGTTCCATTAAAACATACCAGGGGGTAGCGGACGGCAATTTATAGAAAATACATGGTAGGGTGCCTTGTCCCAAAAATCGCATCTATGGTACCGTCCTAACTCCGGAATATCGCATCTACAGGTGGGTGGGTAAATCTCAAACAAAAACAACTGAGTTGTGGGGAATGGGGGTATCTGAAATAAATCAATCAAGATGGGGTCTCAAACATTTTTAATCAAGATGGGGTGCTTTTCAAGTTACAAAACACATTTTTTTCTTGAATACTGGTTGATAGCAGACTTGTCAAGTTTTGTTGCTTCTAAAAATAGAATGAATTCAAGAACGACAACTCCTACGAAATTCCGTACTTCGTACTCAATTAGATTCGTACTATTGATTGTACATCGTACTCAATTTGATTCATACTATCGGTTATTTTTCAGAGGGGAAGTAATTAGCCAGCCATCCTTGCAGCCGTCGTTGCACGGCCGTTTTTGAAAAATTGCGCCCAATATTTGGTGGAGTGGGTGGGGTAAAAAAAAAAAAATTTTTTTTTTTAACTCTTACTTCCTCAATATTGTTAGGTTTTTTTTCAGTACGAAATTATATCAACAAACTTTAAAGTGACACTGTCTGTAAGTATTAAAGCAGATTATTGAACATAACCCAATAACAGCGAAATGAACAGTGAAAACATGAAGATAGACCCAAATAATTCTGACATTTATATATATAATTATGACCAGCTGTTTGTGGCAAGCACAAAGTGTTTGGAGAAAAATAAACAAATAATAAAATTTACTATTTATTTAGAAGTTTTGTTGTGAATCAGTTCTATTTTTGTTGTATTAAAGTAACACTAAATGTCATTTAAAATGGCTCTCTGTTGATATACACCAACCCTACCCCTCCCAAAACCCTCCCCCACGCGCTCCATGTACTTTCACAAAATAACATGCCTTCCCAAGTTCCTGGGGGAAACCCTGAATTGTAATCACATTGATTTGAAAAGTAGGGACATCATTTATTGAAGATTATATGTGCCATGCCGACAATTAAAGTGAAATACACCACTCGATCACCAGGTGGTTAATTGCATCGGCTTGTTTTTATTCTAAATCGAGATGTAAGTTTACTGAAATCGGCACTTGTTTTAATCAGTGCATTCGGTAATGGTCGATCGTTTGCAGTTTTTAATTGATTAGCGAATGCATGTTAGGTGATATATAGATGGATTTTAAGCATGATCTATTGGCGAAATTAAAAGAAAGCTTGTAATTGTTCATTATTGATGATATTTGAATCGAATATCCGCAATATTTTTCTGCCGGTAAAGTGTGGTGTCAGTAATTTGGATAGGTACATTATTTTGGACATTAAGTTTGTAGCACCTACTTCTTGAAAACTATAAGTGATATTGATATGGGACTTTTTCTAAAACGATCAGCATGACATGATGTTTGTCCATTGTCGAAAACCATTTTGATTCATCATTAAACATGGCTGACAGCGGCTATCTTTGTTTACTTAGAGTTATATAGTAAAAACTTGCAGTGACTACTCCTCTGAAACTGCTTGAAGGATTTTTATGGAACTTGTCAGATATGTTGCTCTTGATGTCTAATTGATTCTAGCAAAATTTCAAGTCGGCTGTAAATAAAAGATGGCCTCAATGGCTAAAAATAGATTTTTAAAAAAAAAATTGTAGAGACTACTTCTTAAAAACTGTAAGTGTAATGATATGGGACTTTTTCTAAAATGATCAGCATGACATAATGTGGTTCTTGTTGAAATTTATTTTGATTTAACTTTAAACATGGCTGCCAGCGGCCATCTTTGTTCATAGTTATATAGTAAAAGGTTGTAGTGACTACTCCTCTGAAACTACTTGACAGATTTTCATGAAACTTCACAGGAATACTGATCTAGCTATCAAAATCTATCAGTAGAGCTTCAAGGTCATTGACCTCTTGTTTATTTTATACAGTAGTAAGGGTTTCGATTATTGAAATAATCAGGTCTGTCAGGGCCACTTAAGAACAACTACTGGCTGGCACACTTGTGCCAACAAAGAGCTGACTGAAGAAATTTCAAGTTCTACATATCCTGGTAGTTCACTTGGCTTTCTGTATTATGCACTATCATGTATTACCCTTTTACATGGACATCATTTTCAGGCTGTTTCGCCTGTGGTATGGAGAATGGGTTCCGGGTGTATAATTCAGACCCGCTCAAGGAGAAAGAAAGGCAGGACTTTGCAGATGGAGGCATCGGACATATAGAGATGTTGTTCAGATGTAATTATCTGGCACTTGTAGGCGGAGGAAAGAACCCGAGATACCCTTCAAATAAAGGTAATATAAACTAAAATCAGATTGCTAGCCATACTGTCAGTCTTTTCCATTTGCTTCATTTTACAAAACAATATGATTTTTAATGCATTTTTGTGATGTCCGTCATTCTGATTGGTGGGGCGGAGTCGTTACAATTGGCGATGTTGGGACCACATGAACATGTACAGCACATTCAATGGATAAAGGGTGTTAGAAAAGGGGTTAAATAATCTGAACTTTTGAATTTTTAACATTTAATAGTCTTAAATGTTGATTAACAGCTCCACTATACTGTTGCCATTAAACAGCATTTTAAACCATTAAACAGTCGATATACCACCTCAAATTTGAAACAAAATATTAAAATCTCTTACAACTTCTTAAAACAGTCTATTAAATCATTTTAGAATTATCAATGAGTAATGCAAATTCAGTCAACATATCCTTTAAGTTTTGTTTCAAAAAGTAGAACTCCCTTTGTTCTGAGAACACATTATCTCCTATATACGACTCGATGGTTCTGAGATGAAACATTTTAAGTGTTTGCATTCCTCATTGAGTAATGAGTTTCTTGACTTTCTGATATGGCAAATTCTAAACAAAAAACAATTCTAAAATGATTTAATAGACTTGTTTTAAATGAATGGTGGCAAGCTGGAAGAATTATGGATGTCTATTTACATCAGACTTAAATAAAACCATCAGAATGTGTTTAAGGTTTATATAAATTGTGCACTTGCACTTATTTTTTCCTGATATTATGACCCGAGTTTGGTTATTGTTAACTAGTTTGGCCATGACAATTTGATGGTGTTATATAAACAATAAGTACAGTATTAAATTATACAGCGCTTCAAGGCCTTTAGACTGGCTGTCATCCCAGAGGTTATACTTTTTTTTAATAATTAAAATAATTAAAAATCCCAAACATTTCTGAATAGCTCTTAACCACCCTTATGTTCGAAGCCAATAATTCAAAGGGGACTTAATGCAGACTGTTTTATTTGATGATAGCTTGAGTTGTCTCATAGAATATAAACATTAACAATTGAATTGAAATGGGGTTTTAAGGCGCACCAACACATGAAAAGGTTATATGGCGCCTAACAGGCATGAACATGCCAGGCTCATCTTCCATGTACATCGAGATAAAATATGGAAAATGGGCCTAGAACCTTCTCGCCCTGAACCGCAGAGTTGCTGCAAATTCTATCGTAGAAACTCCATTTACGCTGGAGCCACGTTATTGTTTTTCTGCCACTGCTCTTTTGATGCGAGCAAGATAGCACCTGAAACAATGCAGGGATCATGATGAAGACCTTTAATGAACATGAACAAAAATTGATAAAATGAACATGAATTTGGGGGGATTCTACCCCTCTGCCTACCCGTCCAAACGGATCTGCAGTGGCCCTATTCTTTGCCCCGTGACCAAACGGTGGCCCCCGGGAACCACACGGGGCATAAACATTAACAAACATGAAGACTTAGCCAGTCTACAAGGCATTGTGAGATATTAATTTATTAAAACATATGTACAACTAATAGCAAATTTGAATTACTAACGGTATTTTGTTATTATTTAAAATCTAGATAATCAAGGGAAATTTCTTATTGCAGCAGTTTATATATATAAAAAAAAAAAAGCAGAAAAGCCCCACTTAATATGTGGAAAACAATGCGTAGTTTTCAGTATTTCAAAATCAAAAATAATCGGTCACTAAATGAAATCCTAACCTCCTCGCCATTTTGATAACCGAAACTACTTCAGTCACATGCATAGGTTCAGGTTAACGCTTATCGGCACATCATTTACATATTCATAATCTTCGATTCGGCAGAGAAATAATTGAAATAAATAATCGTATATGTCAGCTTTGCAAATCAAACTGGAACGAATTTGATGGAACACCATCGCAAAATACCCATGTTTTCTACACACAGGTCAATTTCCTTTAACCCTGTATCCATTTTACATGTAATTGTTTTGATCGTTTTTTGATACGCAGATAAGACATAGTATTATTTATGCTTTTCTGTATATATGTATGACACTGTAAATGAAAACAAAATGTTTAGTGTATTTTTACTTTTGACCCCTATCCCACAGTCCCATGGTGACCCTGGAGCAAATTATACTGATATTCCCAAAATCATTACATTTTATTGAGAAAGATAAATTGACTGAATTTACCTCTCTCCCAACACCCCCACCCTTACCCTCCCCCACACACCCAGCTCCACAGTATATACACTGTAATCCTTTCATCAAAATGTTCATTTGAGACAAAGTTAAAAAAAAAAGACCTCATGTTACCCTCCACGCACCCCCTCCAACCCCAACCCCAGGGAAGACGTCTGAGTTTTAAATAGTAAATCATTTGACTTGCTGTGTATCTCTTTCATAGATGACAATTACAATTAATATGCAAAAGTATGAAAAAAATTACACCATAATTGAAAATTATTAGTGTATTTGATGCCCCTTCCTCCGGGCGCCACCTATGACGTAGGAGGAAACAAATGTATAGTGTAATCCCATCATCATAATGTTTCATTTGAGACATAATTATCAAAAAAAAAAAATAGAAAAAGATACTCCAAATCCCCCCCCCCCACTCCCTCCCCCCCAACCCCCACATACCCACACCCACACAACCCCCCACCCTGGGCCCCCGGGTAGACGTCCGAGTTCGAAATAATCAAATTGTTTAATATGTTGTTTATCTGTCATAGACGATTACATACACCAAGTTATGTGCAAGAATATAGAAAAATGACAGTGTAATTGAATTTTTAGTGTATTTGACCTTTTGAGCCCTCTGGATGCGGAGCCATCATCATAATGTTTCATTTGAGACATAATTACAACAAAAAAATTAAAAATCCTCCGGACCGCCCCACCCACCCTGTGCTCCCGGGCAGACATTCGAGTTTGCAAAATAATAAAATCGTTTAATATGTTGTTTATCTTTCATAGACGATTACATATACCAAGTTATATGCAAAAATATGGGAAAATGGCAGTGTAATTGAATTTTTAGTGTATTTGACCGTTTGACCTCCCCTGAGGGCCTCTGGGCTCGGAGTCAAAAATAATGTTGCTCTTCCACGCCGTCATATGGTGAAGTCATACCCTAAGTTTGGTTGAATTCTGTTCAACGGTTTAGGAGGAGATGCGGTAACGGACAGACGGACAAACGGAGGTGATTTTAATATACCCTGTTTTTTTCAAAAATGTGGGTATAATGAAGTAGAAGACGAGTATCATTTTGTTTTTATATGTTCCTTGTATGCAGATTTAAGAACATTGTATTTAAAGTGTTTCTATAGACATGGACGTAGTATGTATAAATTTACGCTTCTACTACAAAGTAATAACAGAAATACTCATGCTAAGCAAAAATATCAATAAAGCATTTTTGCTTCGTATAAATTGTTTAAACAATAATAATACTTAATGTGATTTATTTTTTAAGAAAATTTTATTTTCTTGTTTGTAATTCCCTACTTTATATTGTGATTTATAGTGTCAGTTTCACTATAAGACTAAATTAACACAATTGTTACCGTAATAGGAGTTCATCCAATGTTTATTATACGTTCAAAATCTGTATTTATGTAATGCAATTTCTTTTGAATGTATTGTCATACACCATACTTATTCATGTATATATATGCCTTTGTGTATCATGAAAAACTGTAAAGTTTAAGTGAATAAAGAATCTGTTCTGTTCTTAATTAATCCAGTGTGCTTTTCTGGTGCATTCGGAGTAGTTCAGTCCATCTCTTTTGGACATTGTAACATTTGTTTTTGATGGTTGATTGTTGAAAGGTAAACTGACCATGACTTTGTTTTATGCAGTAATGGTGTGGGATGATCTAAAGAAGAAACATGTAATTGAACTGGAGTTCTCCAGTGATGTACGCAGTGTCAGACTCAGAAGAGACAGGTATGGGAATTAAGAGTGAATACAATCCATTTGCAACTTAACATAGGGTGAATGGTGTTCCACGGCACGTCAACACATAAATAGGTCATATTGTGCACAAAAACTGATGAAAGATGAAAAAATGAAGTAGTAATTAAAAATTAATGTAAATATATAAAGATAAAACTATTTACAAATAAGGGATGATATAGGTTTTATTTAGTAATGTCCATGTGTTTTTTTTTACATTGTGTTAATAAGATATACTGTTTATTAGTAAACAAATATTTGATTTTAACATAACGTATTTCTCCTAGTAATAGCACCCCAACTTTTCTAGAAATCATATTTTCATAGAAAAAAAAAAATCCAAAAATGTGTAAATTTTATAAAAAAAAATTTGATGTTTTATTAAATAAAAAGATTTTTTTTTTAGACTTAGTGTAAATGACATTTGAGGCTCAATCTGGGTATACAATCTGGAAAGAACTTAACTGTAAACTGTAAAAAAAAAAAAGGTAATAAGTGCACTCCTTGGCATCTTGCATAGTGCCCGGGCGCTGTTATGAGTTAAATAAGGCATGTTATTTGAAATACCCCTATTTCAAAACTGATATAGTAGTTATCCCGCCAACAACAGCCAAATTTTATTAAATATGTACACCGTTTCTAAACCTACTGACGAAGAGGTATAATATAAGTAAGTAATTTTTTAGCTCTACTGGCCAAAGGCCAGCAGAGCTTATGGGATGGTGTGGTGTCCGTCCGTCCGTCCGTCCGTCCTTCCGTCCGTTAACTTTTGCTTGTGTACACTCTAGAGGTCACATTTCTGATGCAATCATCATGAAACTTTGTCAGAATGTTTGTCTCAATGAAATCTCGGTCAAGTTCGAAAATGGGTCATGTGGGGTCAAAAACTAGGTCACTAGGTCAAATATTGGAAAAACCTTGTGTACACTCTAGAGGCCATATTTTTGACCCGAGCTTGATGCAACTTTGTCAGAATGTTTGTCTTAATTATATCTTGGTCAAGTTTGAAAATGGGTCACATGGGATTAAAAACTAGGTCACTAGGTCAAATACTTGAAAAACCTTGTGTACACTCTAGAAGCCGTATTTCTGACCCAATCTTGATGAAACTTTGTCAAAATGTTTGTCTTAATTATATCTTGGTCAAGTTCAAAAATGGGTCACATGGTATTAAAAACTAGGTCACTAGGTCAAACTTTGGAAAAACCGTGTGTACACTTTAGAGGCCATATTTTTGACCCGATCTTGATGAAACTTTGTCAGAATGTTTGTCTCAATGAAATCTCGGTCAAGTTCAAAAATTGGTCATGTGGGGTCAAAAACTAGGTCACTAGGTCAAATACTTGAAAAAACTTGTGTACACTCTAGAGGTCATATTTGTTACCCAATCTTGATGAAACTTTGTCAAATTGTTTATCTTAATTATATCTTGATCAAGTTCGGAAATGGGTCACATGGTGTTAAAAACTAGGTCACTAGGTCAAACTTTGGAAAAACCTTGTGTACACTCTAGAGGCCATATTTTTGACCCGATCTTAATGAAACTTTGTCAGAATGTTTGTCTCAATGAAATCTCGGTCAAGTTCAAAAATGGGTCATGTGGGTCAAAAACTAGGTCACTAGGTCAAATACTTGAAAAAACTTGTGTACACTCTAGAGGTCATATTTGTTACCCAATCTTGATGAAACTTTGTCAAATTGTTTATCTTAATTATATCTTGATCAAGTTCGGAAATGGGTCACATGAAAATAAAAACTAGGTCACTAGGTCAAATATTAGAAAAACCTTGTGTACACTCTAGAGGCCATATTTTTGACCCGAGCTTGATGCAACTTTGTCAGAATGTTTATCTTAATTGTTTGTCTCAATGAAATCTCGGTCAAGTTCGAAAATGGGTCATGTGGGGTCAAAAACTAGGTCACTAGGTCAAATATTTGAAAAACCTTGTGTAGACTCTAGAGGCCATATTTTAGACCCGAGCTTGATGCAACTTTGTCAGAATGTTTGTCTTAATTATATCTTGGTCAAGTTTGAAAATGGGTCACATGGTGTTAAAAACTAGGTCACTAGGTCAAACTTTGGAAAAACTGTGTGTACACTCTAGAGGCCATATTTTTGACCCGAGCTTGATGCAACTTTGTGAGAATGTTTGTCTTAATTATATCTTGGTCAAGTTTGAAAATGGGTCACATGGGGTTAAAAACTAGGTCACTAGGTCAAATATTGGAAAAACCTTGTGTACACTCTAGAGGCCATATTTTAGACCCGAGCTTGATGCAACTTTGTCAGAATGTTTGTCTTAATTATATCTTGGTCAAGTTTGAAAATGGGTCTCATGGTGTTAAAATCCAGGTCACTAGGTCAAACTTTGGAAAAACCGTGTGTACACTCTAGAGGCCATATTTTTGACCCGATCTTGATGAAACTTTGTCAGAATGTCAAGTTCAAAAATGGGTCATTTGGGGTCAAAAACTAGATCACTAGGTCAAATACTTGAAAAAACTTGTGTACACTCTAGAGGTCATATTTGTTACCCAATCTTGATGAAACTTTGTCAAATTGTTTATCTTAATTATATCTTGATCAAGTTCGTAAATGGGTCACATGAAGTTAAAAACTAGGTCACTAGGTCAAATATTGGAAAAACCTTGTGTACACTCTAGAGGCCATATTTTTGACCCGAGCTTGATGCAACTTTGTGAGAATGTTTGTCTTAATTATATCTTGGTCAAGTTTGAAAATGGGTCACATGGGGTTAAAAACTAGGTCACTAGGTCAAATACTTGAAAAACCTTGTGTACACTCTAGAAGCCGTATTTCTGACCCAATCTTGATGAAACTTTGTCAAAATGTTTGTCTTAATTATATCTTGGTCAAGTTCAAAAATGGGTCACATGGTGTTAAAAACTAGGTCACTAGGTCAAACTTTGGAAAAACTGTGTGTACACTCTAGAGGCCATATTTTTGACCCGATCTTGATGCAATTTTGTCAGAATATTTGTCTCAATTATAGCTTGCTATAATTCGAAAATGGGTCCCATGGGGTCAAAAACTAGGACACTAGGTCAAATACTTGAAAAACCTTGTGTACACTCTAGACGCCATATTTTTTTTCATTCGATTTATTACTTAACTTTACCAGATTGTTAATGTCAATAATAGCTCGGTAAAGTTTGTTTTTAGCTTATGGGATGGTGTGTTGTCCGTTTTCCGTCGTCCGTCAACTTTTCTTGTGTACACTCTAGAGGCCACATTTCTGATGCAATCATCATGAAACTTTGTCAGAATATTTGTCTCAATGAAATCTCGGTCAAGTTCAAAAATGGGTCATGTGGGGTCAAAAACTAGGTCACTAGGTCAAATACTTGAAAAAACTTGTGTACACTCTAGAGGTCATATTTGTTACCCAATCTGGATGAAACTTTTCAATTTGTTTATCTTAATTATATCTTGATCAAGTTCGGAAATGGATCACATGAAGTTAAAAACTAGGTCACTAGGTCAAATATTGGAAAAACCTTGTGTACACTCTAGAGGCCATATTTTTGACCCGAGCTTGATGCAACTTTGTCAGAATGTTTGTCTTAATAATATCTTGGTCAAGTTTGAAAATGGGTCACATGGGGTTTAAAACTAGGTCACTAGGTCAAATACTTGAAAAACCTTGTGTACACTCTAGAAGCCGTATTTCTGACCCAATCTTGATGAAACTTTGTCAAAATGTTTGTCTTAATTATATCTTGGTCAAGTTCAAAAATGGGTCACATGGTGTTAAAAACTAGGTCACTAGGTCAAACTTTGGAAAAACCGTGTGTACACTCTAGAGGCCATATTTTTGACCCGATCTTGATGCAATTTTGTCAGAATATTTGTCACAATTATAGCTTGCTAAAGTTCGAAAATGGGTCACACAGGGTCAAAAACTAGGTCACTAGGTCAGAAACTTGAAAAACCTTGTGTACACTCTAGAGGCCATATTTCTGACCCGATCTTGATGAAACTTTGTCGAAATGTTGTCTTAATTATATTTTGGTCAAGTTCGAAAATGGGTCCCATGGGGTCAAAAACTAGGTCACTAGGTCAAATACTTGAAAAACCTTGTGTACACTCTAGACACCATGTAGTACGACTCGATTCATCAATGGTATAACAGCCAGTAGAGCGTTCACAGGCCCTCTTGGGCCTCTTGTTTATTATAGTGACATGTGTATACGGAAATAATAATAATAATAATAATAGTCTTTATTTACAGAAGGTAACACATTTAGTTATAAATTAATCTTCCATGAGGCCCTCTATTATATACAAATTTACAAATGACAAATGACAGAACAAATCAAATAAAGCAGTAATCAATAAAGGCAATATTGTTTTTAAATATTAAATGTTAAATGTTTGCATTCAAACTAAACATTGCATACACTTTAACACACATACTCTCGTTTACCCTAAATTTGTGCAAAAGAAACAAGCTCTAAGATAAATAAATACAATGAAGCTATGGAAAAAAAAGAAGCAAGCATAATTAATAACAGCAAAAAAGAAAATGGAATTTGATTAACACATAAATACATATGAACAAATGGTGAAAATTACTATTTAAATATATACAACAAAATTATTTTACAAGCCCTGTCCGCTTTACTTAAAAATGGTGTATTAAAATGTATAAGTATTTGATTCGAACATTAGGTTCCTTTCATCCATTTTATGAAATTCGAATGAAATGCATCAATAGTATTTAGAGTTTTTAACTTATCTGGTAAGCTGTTCCATATAATAGGTCCTGAATATGCAACACTTTGTTTGTAAATTTCTTTGTTTGGCCTTGGTGGAATAAACGTATATGTTGATGTTGATCTTAGCACTGGCACATTATCATTTGCCATTCTATGTTTAAACATTTCATTAACATATTGAGGTGTTTCTGATTTGGTGACTTTATACATAAACTTTGCTTTTCTTAGATATAATCTTTCAAAGACTGTTAATATTTTCAATTTTTGCATGGTTTCTAATACATCCACCACATTATAGTCCATTATTATTTTACATGCGCGTTTTTGAAGACGAAAAATTCTATTAAGATTCATTTGAGATGTGCCTCCCCAAATTGTATTACAATAGTCTATGTGGGGTTGAATGTATGTTTTGTAAAACTGAGTTCTGTGCTCGGTAGATAAATATTCTTTGATTCTAGATAGAAGCCATATATTTGATGTAATTTTTTTGCATATTTTATCTATGTGGATTGACCAAGTCAAGTTATTGTCTACAAAAACTCCAAGAATTTTGTCATTTGCAATTGTATTTAAATTATCACAGTTTAAATTTAAAGTTAGATTTTCAAAAGTCAAACTGGCTCTTTTTTGATGAGTAGTTATTAACATTACTTTAGTCTTTGTGGTATTTATAAGCATGCCATTACATTTGCACCAGTTTGATAAACTATCTAGGGCTGTTTGTAAATTACTTTCAATTGTTTGGCGAGAATAAACAAACATTTAATACAAATGCATAGAGAAACACCCGGCCCAACGGACCTATAAGTCACCTTATAATTATAGTTTATAAGTAGTCAAGTTGAACATGGTTAAACATAATAGAAAATACTGTTATGAGCTCACAATGTACAATTTACAATACAATTAAAGTTACAAAGGGTTCATTCATAAATATTCTATATATTGCGATAAATAGTGTCATATATATATATAACTTACATATTTTGAGAATCCAAACCCTATAGACACAATATAAACGATTTAACCAGCCAATATAAACGGTTTAACCAGCCAATATAAACGGTTTAACCAGCCAATATAAACGGTTTAACCAGCCAGGCCAAACCTCAAAACTGCAGCATCGAATTAAGAGTTACCAACTCATAATTCATTTTACACATATATATTTATATTTTAAAAACCCGTCGTATGCATTATTATATGACTTGAACACCTGGATACAGTTTTGATAAACGGGTTTGTAATTGTGCAGTTATTTGGCGGGGTTAGTTTCTTTAAAACAAAGTATACACAATATTTAGAAGTTATAGAATTGAAACTACATTTTCTAGCTATAGAACAAAAACAAAATCTTGCTGCTCAAAGAAAAAAGAATCAGCGATGCATTCAATTTGTAATTTATTATTCCTTATTTTTACCGGTAATGTATGTTTCAGAATTGTAGTGGTGCTAGACACGATGATAAAGGTGTACACATTTACGCAGAACCCGCAGCAGTTACATGTATTTGAGACATGCCAAAATACAAAAGGTCAGTACCGTATTTTACCTTGTATAGTACGCACCCGTGTACGCACCCATATATTATACGCACCCCCTTCTTAGAGGTCAAAACGGGGGTAAAAAAGTTGTTTCCGTGTATAATACGCATCAAAATATTAGTTTTCCTAGATGAACCATTCGACAAAAATAAAAGGTTAACATTTTTTTTAAAGAAAATCACAATCGAGAAAATTAGCATACAAAAGAAAACACCAGAACAATATAATTACTTCAATCATTAATTGCAAATCTTCAGGGGAGTACCTATCTTGTATCACCTCATCAACTCATCAAAGAGCCGATTATTATGCCGCAGATAATTGTCCGTAATCAGATAGTTACATCTACTAAAACAAATACAACAAAGTTGTTGGTTACTGTAATCCATTACGCCGATTATACTAACATTGTGTATTCACGGGAACCAGTGCTTATCATAAGTGTAACGCGTGATCAGTTACCTATTCCCCGTGGCTAAATCTGGTAAAGGTCACACGTCGTGTCAAAGTACATCCTCAGAAATAGTCACTACTTGCGGCAACTTCAAAGCATTATAGAAATAGAATAACTCACTCTACTGGTATTTAAAGTGTGTCTATTCTGCAGCCGAGGTGCGATCTTGTTTGGCCCAATTACCAATCATCAAATGTGTACCGGTAAGCATGTTTTCACAAGCATTATTGAATAATTGCCATTTCAAAGTAGGGTGATTCTGCCTTTCTGCACCGTCTAAAATATATGTCTTTCAAAATAAAGCAAAAACTTCATTAATTTTTTATAAAATAAATAAAATCCTATAAATATTAGAATAGAATAGAACTGTAACAATACTACATGTACCAGTCTAAACAGCTGGAAGTCACGTGATATTACGTTACGCGATATAAATAACAAAATCGAGGGACGATTTTTCAAACAATTTATTGAAGTTTTACAACAGACATGCAAACATTTATACAAAAACAAGCATCATAATACACTTTATTCATTTATAATTCGAATTAAGTCAATATATTACTTATATGAAGCGAGTAAATTACGAAAAAATTGTGTATTATCGGTATTCACAATTTTCTGTCTCGATGTCTGTTCGTCGTCAAGGTTTTCCTTCCCAGACATCGATTTTCTGCAAGAATTTTTTTTTTTTTTTTTATTGTTTCCTTATATTGTACGCACCCCCCTTTCGGAAACCGTAAAAATGGTAAAAAAAATGGGTTTATAAAACAAAAGAATGAATGCGTTAATTGTGTTAAGTCACGCTCACACGCATACATTCTACGTTCTCACGCATTCTGAAAATATCGATAACATTTAGTGACCTTTAACCCTGTATTTATTGACGAATGTCGCTTATCTTCCGTACGGCAGTGCATGTCATAAGGATACCCACAGAAGGTATGCGCATACTCATGGTGGGTATCCACAAAATCAACAAACAATGTTTGTGTTCTTTTCCTACTCAAAGATCATAGATGGAGGTCTTTAAATACAGGTTCTCCAACAAAAAAAAAGAAGCACAAAATTAAAATGTTTGCAAGTGCAGCTGTCTACAAAGTAAATATGACTCAAAATAGTCTGTCAAACCAACAAGATTGTTCAATTGTTTCTTTTGCCTGTGCGAGTGCAACCGCCTCTTGGAATCCGATCTCGCTCTCGACAGCTATGTAATGTTTTTTACCTTACTTTACCAGACAAGTAGATATAATGCGCTTTGTGTGTGTGGAATTTTTATTTCTGTTTTTAAAAGTAAGCTAATAAAAGTGCCTATGCTAAAAAATTTGTTTGTACATTTTAGTTTGTGGTTTGAAATATGAAAGACATCTTTAAAATAATCGATAAGGCTTATTCTATTAATAGCTGCACGTAAACTTTTGAAATTGATTACCCACCCATAGGGCAAAATTGAGTTAAAAGAATCAAGCCATGGATGTTTATTAAATTGCATTCTTGGGTTCCAAGGTATGTTTTAATTGAATAGCTCTAATTAACAATTACTATTGACAGGATGAACATTTTAAGTTAGTAAAAAGACAATATAGGACAGCTCATTAAATTAGTGGAAAGTAGTCTTCCATAAGGTCCTCAGGGACGTAATGCTGCTAATCACTTTCTTCGCAGGTTTGTGTGTGATGTGTCCAAACAGTAACAACTCTCTGCTCACATTTCCTGGTCGAAAGATGGGTCACGTGCAGGTGGTTGACCTAGCCAATACAGAGAAGGCTCCAATGGACATTGATGCCCATGAGGCAACACTCAGCTGCATGGCCCTAAACTTACAAGGCACAAGGCTAGCCACATCTTCAGATAAGGTGAGAGTATTTCTCAACAGAAAAATAACTAAAAAACTTGCTGACAGACCACAGGCAGGGTGTAGTGATAATCACAAAACATGTTCCAAGAAATAGGTAGCAATGTCACTATCATCTGTATATGACCTTGATTAGCTGCTAATTGCCCCTGGTCCCAAGCACAGGCTAGTGCTAGTTGTATAATCACAAGCACAAAACATGTACCAAGAAAAAGGTAGCAATGTCACTATCATCTGTATATGACCTTGATTAGCTGCTAATTGCTCCTGGTCCCAAGCACAGGCTGGTGCTAGTTGTATAATCACAAGCACAAAACATGTACCAAGAAATAGGTAGCAATGTCACTATCATCCACATTTGTCCTTGATTAGCTGCTAATTGCCCTTGGTCCCAAGCACAGGCTAGTGCTAGTTGTATAATCACAAGCACAAGACATGTACCAAGAAATATGTGGCAATGTCACTATCGTCTGCCTGTGTCTTTGATTTGCTGCTATTTGCCCCTGGTCCCAAGCAGAGGTTAGTGCTAGTTGTATAATCACAAACACAAAACATGTACCAAAAAATAGGAAGCAATGTCGCTATCATCCGTATGTGTCCTTGATTTGCTGTTATTTGTCCCTGGTCCCAAGCACAGGCTAGTGCAAGTTGTATAATCACAAGCACAAAACATGTACCAAGAAATACGTAGCAATGTCACTATCATATGTATGTGTCCTTGATTTGCTGTTATTTGCCCCTGATCCCAAGCACAGGCTAGTGCTAGTTGTATATAATCACAAGCACAAAACGTGTACCAAGAAATAGGTAGCAATGTCACTATCATCCACATGTGTCCTTGATTTGCTGATATTTGATCCTGGTCCCAAGCACAGGCTAGTGCTAGTTGTATAATCACAAGCACAAGACGTGTACCAAGAAATAGGTAGCAATGTCTCTATCATCTGTATGTGTCCTTTATTTGCTGATATTTGCCCCTGGTCCCAAGCACAGGCTAGTGCTAGTTGTATAATAACAAGCACAAGACGTGTACCAAGAAATAGGTAGCAATGTCATCATCTGTATGTTTCCTTGATCACGAGCACAAAACATATACCAAGAAATAGGTTGCAATGTCACTATCATATGTATGACGTCCTTGATTGGCTGCTATTTGCCCCTGATCCCAAGCACAGGCTAGTGCTAGTTGTATAATCACAAGCACAAAACATGTACCAAGAAATAGGTAGCAATGTCACTATCATCTGTTTCTGTCCTTGATTTGCTGATATTTGTCCCTGGTCTCAAGCACAGGCTATTGGTATAATCACAAGCACAAAACATGTACCAAAAAATAGGTAGCAATGTCTCTATCATCCATATGTGTCCTTGATTTGCTGATATTTGCTCCTGGTCCCAAGCACAGGCTAGTGCTAGTTGTATAATCACTAGCATAAAACCTGTACCAAGAAGTAGGTAGCAATGTCATCGTCTGTATGTGTCCTTGATTCGCTGCTATTTGCGCCTGGTCCCAAGCACAGGCTAGTGCAAGTTGTATAATCACAAGCACAAAACCTGGACCAAGAAATAGGTAGCAATGTCTCTATCATCTGTATGTTTCCTTGATTTGCTGCAATTTGTCCCTGGTCACAAGCACAGGCTAGTGCTAGTTGTATAATCACAAGCACAAAACATGTACCAAGAAATAGGTGGCAATGTCACTATCATATGTATGACCTTGATTTGCTACTTTTTGCCCCTGGTCTCAAGCACAGGCTAGTGCTAGTTGTATAATCACTAGCATAAAAGCTGTACCAAGAAGTAGGTAGCAATGTCATCATCTGTATGTATCCTTGATTCTCTCCGCTATTTGTCCCTGGTCCCAAGCACAGGCTTGTGCTAGTTGTATAATCACAAGCACAAAACATGTACCAAGAAATAGGTAGCAATGTCACTATCATCTGTATGTGTCCTTGATTCACTGCTATTTGCCTTTGGTCCAAAGCACAGGCTAGTGCTAGTTGTATAATCACAAGCACAAAATATGTGCAAAGAAATAGGTAGCAATGTCACTATCATCTGTATGTGTCCTTGATTTGCTGATATTTGACCCTGGTCCCAAGCACAGACTAGTGCTAGTTGTATAATCACAAGCACAAAACATGTACCAAGAAATAGGTGACAATGTCACTATCATCCACATATGTCCTTGATTTGCTGATATTTTCCCCTGGTTCCAGGCACAGACTAGTGCTAGCTGTATAATCACAAGCACAAAACATGTACCAAGAAATAGGTAGCAATGTCACTATCATCTGTATGTGTCCTTGATTAGCTGCTATTTGCCCCTGGTCCCAAGCACAGGCTAGTGCTAGTGGTATAATCACAAGCGCAAAACATGTACCAAGAAAAAGATAGCAATGTCATCATCTATATGTGTCCTTGATTAGCTGCTGTTTGCCCCTGGTCCCAAGCACAGGCTATTGCTACTGGTATAATCCCAAGCAAAACATGTACCAAGAAATAGGTGGCAATGTCTCTATCATCTGTATGTGTCCTTAATTTGCTGATATTTGCCTTAGTCCCAAGTACAGGCTAGTGCTAGTTGTATAATCACAAGCACAACAATGTACCAAGAAATAGGTGGCAATGTCATTGATTCACTGCTATTTGCCCCTGGTCCCAAGCACAGGCTAGTGCTAGTTGTATAATCACAAGCCTAAAACATGTACCAAGAAATAGGTATCAATGTTACTATCATATGTATGTGTCTTTGATTTGCTGCTATTTGCCTCTGGTCCAAAGCACAGTCTAGTGCTAGTTGTATAATCACAAGCACAAAACATGTACCAAGAAAAAGGTCACAATGTCACTATCATCTGTATGTGTCCTTGATTTGCTGTTATTTGCCCCCTCTATTTATGTTAGTAAATAATGTTTTAAGTTGTATATTCATGGCTGTCTTTAATACAAGATAAGTGGTGCTTGATTGACAGCTGTCTTTCATCGATTTATTATGAATTCATTGTTTTCATGATTTACTTACATTGATAAATAAATATATACATATAGTTCCATTATCAATAGTTTTATGAGACATGTACCAAGAAAAAGGTCACAATGTCACTATCGTCTGTATATTTCCTTGCTTTGCTGCTATTTGCCCCTGGTCCCAAGCACAGGCTAGTGCTAGTTGTATAATCACAAGCACAAAACATGTACCAAGAAATAGGTGGCAATGCCACTATCATCCATATGTTCCTGTTATTGGCCCCCTCTAAAGTTGTTAGTAAATAATGTTTTAAGTTGTCTATTCATGTCTGGCTTAAATACAAGAAATTAGATGTGGCAATTTATTATCATAATAACGTTAAATTATAGTGACTGATAAATAGAGGATATTTGTTTGTTTGAAGTGAATATAGGATTTATTTTCATCGAGAAGCGAGAGAACTTATATTTTTTAAGTACTTTTGAACGAGCGAAAATATGCGAGAAATTAGATGTGGCAATTTTATTATCATAATAATGTTAAATTATAGTGACTGATAAATAGAGGATATTTGTTTGTTTAGAGTGAATATAGGATTTATTTTCATCGAGAAGCGAGAAAACTTATATTTTTTAAGTACTTTTGAACGAGCGAAAATATGCAAATTCCCTCATTTTGAGATGAAAATAAATCCTATAATCACGACAAACAAATATTCTATTTATTATATACTCACTTTAAATTTACACAGGAAAAAACATAATGTGCCAAAACAATGACGTCAATAACGTCAACAACCCCATTACGTCATTTTCGGTATTTCACATGTGAAGTATAAACAATGAAAATGTAAGGTGAAATTATGAAATCTACTATTTCACTGGAAAGTATATAATAAATAATAGTATTAACTAACCTTGTTCCCCAGCTGTGACTGTCTGCCAAATGTTGGATTAACTCTGCCTTATATTCAGTATATGTTTGTGTCACTACAGGGAGTGATCCCTGATCATGGGGCATCCCAGCTGACCACCCAAGCCACAGTTACCACCCTATTGTTGTCTCCCCATTAAGTGATTCAATGGAACTGTTTTTAATTGGTGACATGGATCACTGATCTTGTCGAAGCCCAATACACATATCCAGTGACCTTTCACCCAATCATTGGGATTGCTTGTAATGGGCATTTCATGGATGACTGACCACTTGTTTATAGATAATTGGTGCCTGATTGACAGCTGTCTTTCATCGATTAATTATGAATTCATTGTTTTCGTGATTTACTTACATTGATAATTGAATATATACATATATTTATTATAGTTCCATTATCAATAGTTTTATAAGACATGTACCAAGAAATAGGTAGCAATGTCACTATCGTCTTAAGTGTCCTTGATTTGCTGCTATTTGCCCCTGGTCCCAAGCACAGGCTAGTGCTAGTTGTATAATCACAATCACAAAACATGTACCAAGAAATAATTAGCAATGTCACTATTGTCTGTATGTGTCCTTGATTTGCTGTTATTTGCCCATGATACCAAACACAGGCTAGTGCTAGTTGTATATAATCACAAAACATGTACCAAGAAATAGGTAGCAATGTCACTATCATCCACATGTGTCCTTGATTTGCTGATATTTGCCCCTGGTCCCAAGCACAGGCTAGTGCTAGTTGTATAATCACATGTACCAAGAAATAGGTGGCAATTTCACTATCATCCATATGTTCCTGTTATTTGCCGCCTCTAAAGTTGTTAGTAAATAATGATTTAAGTTGTATATTCATGTCTGGCTTTAATACAAGAAATTAGATGTGGCAATTTATTATCATAATAATGTTAAATTATAGTGACTGATAAATAGAGGATATTTGTTTGTTTGAAGTGAATATAGGATTAAATTTCATCGAGAAGCGAGAAAACTTATATTTTTTAATTACTTTTGAACGAGCGAAAATAAATCCTATAATCACGACAAACAAATATTCTATTTATTATATACTCACTTTAAATTTACGCAGGAAAAAACATTATGGGCCAAAATAATGACGTCAATAACGTCAACAACCACATTACGTCATTTTCGGTATTTCACATGTGAAATATAAACAATGAAAATGTAAGGTGAAATTAATTATGAAATCTACTATTTCACTGGAAAGTATATAATAAATAATAGTATTGACTAACCTTGTTCCCGAGCTGTGACTGTCTGCCGAATGTTGGATTAACTCTGCCTTATATTCAGTATATGTTTGTGTCACTAGAGGGAGTGATCCCTGATCATGGGGCATCCCAGCTGACCACCCAAGCCACAATTACCACCCTATTGTTGTCTCCCCATTAAGTGAATCAATGAAACTGTTTTTAATTGTAACATGGATCACTGATCTTGTCCAAGCCCAATACACATATCCAGTGACCTTTGACCCAATCATTGGGATTGCTTGTAATGGGCATTTCATGGATGACTGACCACTTGTTTATAGATAATTGGTGCTTGATTGACAGCTGTCTTTCATCAATTAATTATGAATAGTTTTCTTGATTTACTTACATTGATAATTAATTATATAAATATATTTATTAAAGTTCCATTATCAATAGTTTTATGAGACATGTACCAAGAATGAGGTGGCAATGTCACTATCGTCTGTATGTGTCCTTGATTTGCTGCTATTTGCCCCTGGTCCCAAGCACATGCTAGTGCTAGTTTTATAATCACAATCACAAAACATGTACCAAGAAATAGGTAGCAATGTCTCTATCATCTGTATGTGTCCTTGATTTGCTGATATTTGCCCCTGGTCCCAAGCACAGTCTAGTGCTAGTTGTATAATCACAAGCACAAAACATGTACCAAGAAATACGTAGCAATGTCACTATCATATGTATGTGTCCTTGATTTGCTGTTATTTGCCCCTGATCCCAAGCACAGGCTAGTGCTAGTTGTATATAATCACAAGCACAAAACATGTACCAAGAGAAAGGTAGCAATGTCACTATCATCCACATGTGTCCTTGATTTGCTGATATTTGATCCTGGTACCAAGCACAGGCTAGTGCTAGTTGTATAATCACAAGCACAAGACGTGTACCAAGAAATAGGTAGCAATGTCTCTATCATCTGTATTTGTCCTTGATTTGCTGATATTTGCCTCTGGTCCCAAGCACAGGCTAGTGCTAGTTGTATAATCACAAGCACAAAACATGTACCAAGAAATAGGTGGCAATGTCACTATCATCCATATGTTTACTTGTTATTTGCCCCCTCTAAAGTTGTTAGTAAATAATGTTTTAAGATGTATATTCATGTCTGGCTTTAATACAAGAAATTAGATGTGGCAATTTATTATCATAATAATGTTAAATTATAGTGACTGATAAATAGAGGACATTTGTTGGTTTGAAGTGAATATAGGATTTATTTTCATCGAGAAGCGAGAAAACTTATATTTTTTAAGTACTTTTAAACGAGCGAAAATATGCGAGTTTCCTCATTTTGAGATGAAAATAAATCCTATAATCACGTCAAACAAATATTCTATTTATTATATTCTCACTTTAAATTTACGCAGGAAAAAATCATAATGTGCCAAAACGATGACGTCAATAACGTCAACAACAATACGTCATTTTCGGTGTTTCACATGTGATATATAAACAATGAAATTGTAAGGTGAAATTAATTATGAAATCAACTATTTCACTGGAAAGTATATAATAAATAATAGTATTAACTAACCTTGTTCCCCAGCTGTGACTGTCTGCCGAATGTCGGATTAACTCTGCCATATATTCAGTATATGTTTGTGTCACTAGAGGGAGTGATCCCTGATCATGGGGCATCCCAGCTGACCACCCAAGCCACAATTACCACCCTATTGTTGTTTCCCCATTAAGTGAATCAATGGAACTGTTTTTAATTGGTGACTTGGATCACTGATCTTGTCCAAGCCCAATACACATATCCAGTGACCTTTCACCCAATCATTGGGATTGCTTGTAATGGGCATTTCATGGATGACTGACCACTTGTTTATAGATAATTGGTGCTTGATTGACAGCTGTCTTTCATCGATTAATTATGAATTCATTGTTTTCGTGATTTACTTACATTGATAATTAAATATATACATATATTTATTAAAGTTCCATTATCAATAGTTTTATGAGACATGTACCAAGAAATAGGTGGCAATGTCACTATCTTCTGTATGTGTCCTTGATTTGCTGCTATTTGCCCCTGGGCCCAAGCACAGGCTAGTGCTAGTTGTATAATCACAAGCACAAACATGTACAAACAAATAATTAGCAATGTCACTATTGTCTGTATGTGTCCTTGATTTGCTGCAATTTGGCCCTTTTCCCAAGCACAGGCTAGTGCTAGTTGTATAATCACAAGCACAAACATGTACCGACAAATAATTAGCAATGTCACTATTGTCTGTATGTGTCCTTGATTTGCTGCAATTTGCCCCTTTTCCCAAGCACAGGCTAGTGCTAGTTGTATAATCACAAGCACAAAACATGTACCAAGAAATAGGTAGCAATGTCTCTATCATCTGTATGTGTCCTTGATTTGCTGATATTTGCTTCTGGTCCCAAGCACAGACAAGTGCTAGTTGTATAATCACAAGCACAAAACATGTACCAAGAAATAGGTAGCAATGTCTCTATCATCTGTATGTGTCCTTGATTTGCTGATATTTGCCCCTGGTTCCAAGCACAGGCTAGTGCTAGTTGTATAATCACAAGCACAAAACATGTACCAAGAAATAGGTAGCAATGTCACTATCATATGTATGTGTACTTGATTTGCTGCAATTTGCCCCTTTTCCCAAGCACAGGCTAGTGCTAGTTGTATAATCACAAGCACAAAACATGTACCAAGAAATAGGTAGCAATGTCTTTATCATCTGTATGTGTCCTTTATTTGCTGATATTTGCCCCTGGTCTCAAGCACAGGCTAGTGCTAGTTGTATAATCACAAGCACAAAACATGTACCAAGAAATAGGTAGCAATGTCTCTATCATATGTATGTGTCCTTGATTTGCTGTTATTTGCCCCTGATCCCAAGCACAGGCTAGTGCTAGTTGTATATAATCACAAGCACAAAACATGTACCAAGAAATAGGTAGCAATGTATCTATCATCCACATGTGTCCTTTATTTGCTGATATTTGCCCCTGGTCCCAAGCACAGGCTAGTGCTAGTTGTATAATCACAAGCACAAAACATGTACCAAGAATAGGTAGCAATGTCTCTTTCATATGTATGTGTCCTTGATTTGCTGTTATTTGCCCCGGATCCCAAGCACAGGCTAGTGCTAGTTGTATAATCAGAAGCACAAAACATGTACCAAGAAATAGGTAGCAATGTCTCTATCATATGTATGTGTCCTTGATTTGCTGATATTTGCCCCTGGTCCCAAGCACAGGCTAGTGCTAGTTGTATAATCACAAGCACAAAACATGTACCAAGAAATAGGTAGCAATGTCTCTATCATATGTATGTCTCCCTGATTTGCTGCAATTTGCCCCTTTTCCCAAGCACAGGCTAGTGCTAGTTGTATAATCACAAGCACAAAACATGTACCAAGAAATAGGTAGCAATGTCTCTATCATATGTATGTCTCCTTGATTTGCTGCAATTTGCCCCTTTTCCCAAGCACAGGCTAGTGCTAGTTGTATAATCACAAGCACAAAACATGTACCAAGAAATAGGTAGCAATGTCTCTATCATCTGTATGTGTCCTTTATTTGCTGATATTTGCCCCTGGTCCCAAGCACAGGCTAGTGCTAGTTGTATAATCACAAGCACAAAACATGTACCAAGAAATAGGTGGCAATGTCTCTATCGTCTGTATTTGTCCTTGATTTGCTGCTATTTGCCCTTGGTCCCAAGCACAGGCTAGTGCTAGTTGTATAATCACAAGCACAAAAACATGTACCAAGAAATAGGTGGCAATGTCACTATCATCCATTTGTTCCTGTTATTTGCCCTCTCTAAAGTTGTTAGTAAATAATGTTTTAAGTTGTATATTCATGTCTGGCTTTAATACAAGAAATTAGATGTGGCGATTTATTATAATAATAATGTTAAATTATAGTGACTGATAAATAGAGGATATTTCTTTGTTTTGAAGTGAATATAGGATTTATTTTCATCGAGAAGCAAGAAAACTTATATTATATTATATTATAAGTACTTTTGAACGAGCGAAAAATATGCGAGTTTCCTCATTTTGAGATGAAAATAAATCCTATAAGCATGACAAACAAATATTCTATTAATTATATACTCACTTTAAATTTACGCAGGAAAAATCATAATGTGCCAAAACAATGACGTCAATAACGTCAACAAGCACAATACGTCATTTTCGGTATTTCACATGTGAAATATAAACAATGAAAAAGGTGAAATTAATTATGAAATCTACTATTTCACTGGAAAGTATATAATAAATAATAGTATTAACTTACCTTGTTCCCCAGCTGTGACTGTCTGCCGAATGTTGGATTAACTCTGGCTTATATTCAGTATATGTTTGTGTCACTAGAGGGAGTGATTCCTGATCATGGGGAATCCCAGCTGACCACCCAAGCCACAATTACTACCCTATTGTTGTCTCCCCATTAAGTGAATCAATGGAACTGTTTTTAGCTCGACTATTCGAAGAATAAGAGAGCTTATGTAATCACCCCGGGGTCGGCGTCGGCGTCGGGGTCCCACATCAAGGTTTGCGAGTTTCCTCATTTTGAGATGAAAATAAATCCTATAAGCATGACAAACAAATATTCTATTAATTATATACTCACTTTAAATTTACGCAGGAAAAATCATAATGTGCCAAAACAATGACGTCAATAACGTCAACAAGCACAATACGTCATTTTCGGTATTTCACATGTGAAATATAAACAATGAAAAAGGTGAAATTAATTATGAAATCTACTATTTCACTGGAAAGTATATAATAAATAATAGTATTAACTTACCTTGTTCCCCAGCTGTGACTGTCTGCCGAATGTTGGATTAACTCTGGCTTATATTCAGTATATGTTTGTGTCACTAGAGGGAGTGATTCCTGATCATGGGGAATCCCAGCTGACCACCCAAGCCACAATTACTACCCTATTGTTGTCTCCCCATTAAGTGAATCAATGGAACTGTTTTTAGCTCGACTATTCGAAAAATAAGAGAGCTTATGTAATCACCCCGGGGTCGGCGTCGGCGTCGGGGTCCCACATCAAGGTTTGCGTGTAAGCTGTGTTTACAAGTCTATATCTCTTACATTTCTTATCCTACCACAACCAAATTTGTTCATGGGCTTCCTTGTAGCATTATCTTAAGGGCTGCATAAGCAATTTTGGTTCCTGTAACCCATGGGCTCCCATGGAACGCAAATTATGATAGCCCATAAAATGTGCCCCATTTCACATCAAATTTTGCGTGTAAGCTGTGTTTACAAGTCTGTATCTCTTACCATTCTTACCCTAGCACAACCAAATTTGGCCATTAGCTTCCTTATAGCATTATCGTAAGGGCTGCTTAAGTATTTTTGGTTCCTGTAACCCCTGGGCTCCCATGGAACCCAAATTATGATAGCCTTTAAAATATGTCTGTTTCACATCAAATTTTGCGTGTAAGCTGTGTTTACAGGTCTATATCTCTTACATTTTTTGTCCTAGCTGAACTAAATTTTGGAATTGGTTTCCTTATAGTATGTTGTAAAGGGTTGGATAAGTAATTTTGTCTTCTGCAAATTCTGGGCTCCCATGGAACCCAAATTGTGATAGCCCATAAAATGTGCAATAAATGCAGATCTAGGTTTGCATGTCAGCATGTATATATCTATAACTGTTTGGGATTTGTTATAGCATTATGCATCTTATTACTTCACCCACATTGGGTCATGGGCTCCCTCCTCTCCCCCCGCCCCCCTCTACCTCCCGCCCCCACTCCCCTCCACACTTTTTTTTATTTATTTTTTACATATTTCTGTGTTGTTTTAGTCAGTTCTTACACATATATGTTGCAACCCTCCCTGCCCCCACCACCCCACCCCCCCTCCTCTCACCCCATCACCCCAGCCCCCCTCAACCCACCCCAGCCCCAGACTTGAATTATTTTTTTTTACATATTTCTGTGAGCTTTTGTCAATTCTTACACATATATGTTGCAACCCTCCCTGCCCCCACCACCCCACCCCCCCCCCCCCCTCTCACCCCATCACCCCACCCCCCCATAACCCACCCCAGCCCCAGACTTGAATTATTTTTTTTTACATATTTCTGTGAGCTTTTGTCAATTCTTACACATATATGTTGCAACCCTCCCCGCCCGCCCCCCTCCCCCCGCCTCTTATCCCATCACCCCACCCACCACGCCCCACACTTGAATTTTTAATTTTATTTTTAATATTTCTGTGTTGTTTTAGTCAATTCTTACACATATATGTTGCCCCCTTCCCCCGCCCCCAACCCACTCCTGCCTCTCCCCCCACACCCCACACCCACTTGAAACTTTTTTTTTTTACATATTTCTGTGTTGCTTTTGTCAATTCTTACACATATATGTTGCCCCCTCCCCCCCCACACCCCACCTACACCCGCCTCTCACCCCCCCTCCCTGCCCCCCCCCTACCCCCCCCTGCCCCCCCTCCTCTCACCCCCCCCCCCCCCCCTCAACCCACCCCAGCCCCAGGCTTGATTTTTTTTTTTTACATATTTCTGTGAGCTTTTGTCAATTCTTACACATATATGTTGCAACCCTCCCTGCCCCCCCCCCCCTCCTCTCACCCCATCACCCCACCCCCCCTCAACCCACCCCAGCCCCAGACTTGATTTTTTTTTTTTTTTACATATTTCTGTGAGCTTTTGTCAATTCTTACACATATATGTTGCAACCCTCCCCGCCCGCCCCCCTCCCCCCGCCTCTTATCCCATCACCCCACCCACCACGCCCCACACTTGAATTTTTAATTTTATTTTTAATATTTCTGTGTTGTTTTAGTCAATTCTTACACATATATGTTGCCCCCTTCCCCCGCCCCCAACCCACTCCCGCCTCTCCCCCCACTCTCCCCCACACCCCACACCCACTTGAAACTTTTTTTTTTTACATATTTCTGTGTTGCTTTTGTCAATTCTTACACATATATGTTGCCCCCTCCCCACCCACACCCCACCTACACCCGCCTCTCCCCCCCCCCCCCCCCCCCCCCTCCAACACCACACTATAGTTTTATTTTTTTTTACATATTTCTCCGCCTCTCCCCCCTCCTGCTCCCCCCACCCCACCCCCACTTGAAACTTTTTTTTTTTACACATTTCTGTGTTGCTTTTGTCAATTCTTACACATATATGTTCCCCCCTCCCCCCCCCCCCACCCCCCCCCCCCCCCCCCCCCCCCCACAAGCACAAAACATGTACCAATAAATAGGTAGCAATGTCTTTATCATCTGTATGTGTCCTTTATTTGCTGATATTTGCCCCTGGTCCCAAGCACAGGCTAGTGCTAGTTGTATAATAACAAGCACAAGACGTGTACCAAGAAATAGGTGGCAATGTCTCTATCATATGTATGTCTCCTTGATTTGCTGCAATTTGCCCCTTTTCCCAAGCACAGGCTAGTGCTAGTTGTATAATCACAAGCACAAAACATGTACCAAGAAATAGGTAGCAATGTCTCTATCATCTGTATGTGTCCTTTATTTGCTGATATTTGCCCCTGGTCCCAAGCACAGGCTAGTGCTAGTTGTATAATAACAAGCACAAGACGTGTACCAAGAAATAGGTGGCAATGTCTCTATCGTCTGTATTTGTCCTTGATTTGCTGCTATTTGCCCTTGGTCCCAAGCACAGGCTAGTGCTAGTTGTATAATCATAAGCACAAAAACATGTACCAAGAAATAGGTGGCAATGTCACTATCATCCATTTGTTCCTGTTATTTGCCCTCTCTAAAGTTGTTAGTAAATAATGTTTTAAGTTGTATATTCATGTCTGGCTTTAATACAAGAAATTAGATGTGGCAATTTATTATAATAATAATGTTAAATTATAGTGACTGATAAATAGAGGATATTTCTTTGTTTTGAAGTGAATATAGGATTTATTTTCATCGAGAAGCAAGAAAACTTATATTATATTATATTATAAGTACTTTTGAACAAGCGAAGATATGCGAGTTTCCTCATTTTGAGATGAAAATAAATCCTATAATCATGACAAACAATATTCTATTATAATTATATACTCACTTTAAATTTACGCAGGAAAAATCATAATGTGCCAAAACAATGACGTCATAACGTCAACAAGCACAATACGTCATTTTCGGTATTTCACATGTGAAATATAAACAATGAAAAAGGTGAAATTAATTATGAAATCTACTATTTCACTGGAAAGTATATAATAAATAATAGTATTAACTAACCTTGTTCCCAGCTGTGACTGTCTGCCGAATGTTGGATTAACTCTGGCTTATATTCAGTATATGTTTGTGTCACTAGAGGGAGTGATTCCTGATCATGGGAATCCCAGCTGACCACCCAAGCCACAATTACTACCCTATTGTTGTCTCCCCATTAAGTGAATCAATGGAACTGTTTTTAATTGGTGACATGGATCACTGATCTTGTCCAAGCCCAATACACATATCCAGTGACCTTTCACCCAATCATTTGGATTGCTTGTAATGGGCATTTCATGGATGACTGACCACTTGTTTATAGATAATTGGTGCTTGACTGACTGCTGTCTGTCATCGATTAATTATGAATTCATTGTTTTCATGATTTACTTACAATGATTATGATACATATATTTATTAAAGTTCCTTTATCAATAGTTTTATGAGACATGTACCAAGAAATAATTAGCAATGTCACTATTGTCTGTATGTGTCCTTGATTTGCTGCAATTTGCCCCTTTTCCCAAGCACAGGCTAGTGCTAGTTGTATAATCACAAGCACAAAACATGTACCAAGAAATAGGTAGCAATGTCTCTATCATCTGTATGTGTCCTTCATTTGCTGATATTTGCCTCTGGTCCCAAGCACAGGCTAGTGCTAGTTGTATAATCACAAGCACAAAACATGTACCAACAAATAGGTAGCAATGTCTCTATCATCTGTATATGTCCTTGATTTGCTGATATTTCCCCTGGTCCCAAGCACAGGCTAGTGCTAGTTTTATAATCACAATCACAAAACATGTACCAAGAAATAGGTAGCAATGTATCTAGCATCTGTATGTGTCCTTGATTTGCTGATATTTGCCCCTGGTCCCAAGCAAAGGCTAGTGCTAGTTTTATAATCACAAGCACAAAACATGTACCAAGAAATAGGTAGTAATGTCACTATCATATGTATGTGTCCTTGATTTGCTGTTATTTGCCCCTGATCCAAGCACAGGTTAGTGCTAGTTGTAAATAATCACAAAACATGTACCAAGAAATAGGTAGCAATGTCACTATCATCCACATGTGTCCTTGATTTGCTGATATTTTCCCCTGGTCCCAAGCACAGGCTAGTGCTAGTAATGATGTTAAATTATAGTGACTGATAAATAGAGGATATTTGTTTGTTTAGAGTGAATATAGGATTTATTTTCATCGAGAAGCGAGAAAACATATATTTTTTGAGTACTTTTGAACGAGCAAAAATATGCGAGTTTCCTCATTTTGAGATGAAAATAAATCCTATAATCACGACAAACAAATATTCTATTTATTATATACTCACTTTAAATTTACGCAGGAAAAAACATAATGTGCCAAAACAATGACGTCAATAACGTCAACAACCACATTACGTCATTTTCGGTATTTCACATGTGAAATATAAACAATGAAAATGTATGGTGAAATTAATTATGAAATCTACTATTTCACTGGAAAGTATATAATAAATAATAGTATTAACTAACCTTGTTCCCCAGCTGTGACTGTCTGCCGAATGTTGAATTAACTCTGGCTTATATTCAGTATATGTTTGTGTCACTAGAGGGAGTGATTCCTGATCATGGGGAATCCCAGCTGACCACCCAAGCCACAATTACTACCCTATTGTTGTCTCCCATTAAGTGAATCAATGGAACTGTTTTTAATTGGTGACATGGATCACTGATCTTGTCCAAGCCCAATACACATATCCAGTGACCTTTCACCCAATCATTTGGATTGCTTGTAATGGGCATTTCATGGATGACTGACCACTTGTTTATAGATAATTGGTGCTTGATTGACTGCTGTCTTTCATCGATTAATTATGAATTCATTGTTTTCATGATTTACTTACATTGATTATTAAATATATACATATATTTATTAAAGTTACTTTATCAATAGTTTTATGAGACATGTACCAAGAAATAATTAGCAATGTCACTATTGTCTGTATGTGTCCTTGATTTGCTGCAATTTGCCCCTTTTCCCAAGCACAGGCTAGTGCTAGTTGTATAATCACAAGTACAAAACATGTACCAAGAAATAGGTAGCAATGTCTCTATCATCTGTATGTGTCCTTCATTTGCTGATATTTGCCCCTGGTCCCAAGCACAGGCTAGTGCTAGTTGTATAATCACAAGCACAAAACATGTACCAAGAAATAGGTAGCAATGTCTCTATCATCTGTATGTGTCCTTGATTTGCTGATATTTCCCCTGGTCCCAAGCACAGGCTAGTGCTAGTTTTATAATCACAATCACAAAACATGTACCAAGAAATAGGTAGCAATGTATCTAGCATCTGTATGTGTCCTTGATTTGCTGATATTTGCCCCTGGTCCCAAGCAAAGGCTAGTGCTAGTTTTATAATCACAAGCACAAAACATGTACCAAGAAATAGGTAGTAATGTCACTATCATATGTATGTGTCCTTGATTTGCTGTTATTTGACCCTGATCCCAAGCACAGGCTAGTGCTAGTTGTAAATAATCACAAAACCTGTACCAAGAAATAGGTAGCAATGTCACTATCATCCACATGTGTCCTTGATTTGCTGATATTTTCCCCTGGTCCCAAGCACAGGCTAGTGCTAGTTGTATAATAACAAGCACAAGACGTGTACCAAGAAATAGGTGGCAATGTCTCTATCATATGTATGTGTCCTTGATTTGCTGCAATTTGCCCCTTTTCCCAAGCACAGGCTAGTGCTAGTTGTATAATCACAAGCACAAAACATGTACCAAGAAATAGGTAGCAATGTCTCTATCATATGTATGTGTCCTTGATTTGCTGTTATTTGCCCCTGATCCCAAGCACAGGCTAGTGCTAGTTGTATATAATCACAAGCACAATACATGTACCAAGAAAAAGGTAGCAATGTCACTATCATCCACATGTGTCCTTGATTTGCTGATATTTGCCCCTGGTCCCAAGCACAGACTGGTGCTAGTTGTATAATAACAAGCACAAGACGTGTACCAAGAAATAGGTGGCAATGTCACTATCATATGTATGTCTCCTTGATTTGCTGCAATTTGCCCCTTTTCCCAAGCACAGGCTAGTGCTAGTTGTATAATCACAAGCACAAAACATGTACCAAGAAATAGGTAGCAATGTCTCTATCATCTGTATGTGTCCTTGATTTGCTGATATTTGCCCCTGGTCCCAAGCACAGGCTAGTGCTAGTTGTATAATCACAAGCACAAAACATGTACCAAGAAATACGTAGCAATGTCACTATCATATGTATGTGTCCTTGATTTGATGTTATTTGCCCCTGATCCCAAGCACAGGCTAGTGCTAGTTGTATATAATCACAAGCACAAAACGTGTACCAAGAAATAGGTAGCAATGTCACTATCATCCACATGTGTCCTTGATTTGCTGATATTTGATCCTGGTCCCAAGCACAGGCTAGTGCTAGTTGTATAATCACAAGCACAAGACGTGTACCAAGAAATAGGTAGCAATGTCTCTATCATCTGTATGTGTCCTTTATTTGCTGATATTTGCCCCTGGTCCCAAGCACAGGCTAGTGCTAGTTGTATGATAACAAGCACAAGACGTGTACCAAGAAATAGGTGGCAATGTCTCTATCGTCTGTATTTGTCCTTGATTTGCTGCTATTTGCCCTTGGTCCCAAGCACAGGCTAGTGCTAGTTGTATAATCACAAGCACAAAACATGTACCAAGAAATAGGTGGCAATGTCACTATCATCCATTTGTTCCTGTTATTTGCCCTCTCTAAAGTTGTTAGTAAATAATGTTTTAAGTTGTATATTCATGTCTGGCTTTAATACAAGAAATTAGATGTGGCAATTTATTATAATAATAATGTTAAATTATAGTGACTGATAAATAGAGGATATTTCTTTGTTTTGAAGTGAATATAGGATTTATTTTCATCGAGAAGCAAGAAAACTTATATTATATTATATTATAAGCACTTTTGAACAAGCGAAGATATGCGAGTTTCCTCATTTTGAGATGAAAATAAATCCTATAATCATGACAAACAAATATTCTATTAATTATATACTCACTTTAAATTTACGCAGGAAAAATCATAATGTGCCAAAACAATGACGTCAATAACGTCAACAAGCACAATACGTCATTTTCGGTATTTCACATGTCAAATATAAACAATGAAAATGTAAGGTGAAATTAATTATGAAATCTACTATTTCACTGGAAAGTATATAATAAATAATAGTATTAACTAACCTTGTTCCCCAGCTGTGACTGTCTGCCGAATGTTGGATTAACTCTGGCTTATATTCAGTATATGTTTGTGTCACTAGAGGGAGTGATTCCTGATCATGGGGAATCCCAGCTGACCACCCAAGCCACAATTACTACCCTATTGTTGTCTCCCCATTAAGTGAATCAATGGAACTGTTTTTAATTGGTGACATGGATCACTGATCTTGTCCAAGCCCAATACACATATCCAGTGACCTTTCACCCAATCATTTGGATTGCTTGTAATGGGCATTTCATGGATGACTGACCACTTGTTTATAGATAATTGGTGCTTGATTGACAGCTGTCTTTCATCCATTAATTATGAATTCATTAATTTCGTGATTTACTTACATTGATAATTAAATATATACATATATTTATTAAAGTTCCATTATCAATAGTTTTATGAGACATGTACCAAAAAATAATTAGCAATGTCTCTATCGTCTGTATGTGTCCTTGATTTGCTGCAATTTGCCCCTTTTCCCAAGCACAGGCTAGTGCTAGTTGTATAATCACAAGCACAAAACATGTACCAAGAAATAGGTAGCAATGTCTCTATCATCTGTATGTGTCCTTCATTTGCTGATATTTGCCTCTGGTCCCAAGCACAGGCTAGTGCTAGTTGTATAATCACAAGCACAAAACATGTACCAACAAATAGGTAGCAATGTCTCTATCATCTGTATATGTCCTTGATTTGCTGATATTTCCCCTGGTCCCAAGCACAGGCTAGTGCTAGTTTTATAATCACAATCACAAAACATGTACCAAGAAATAGGTAGCAATGTATCTAGCATCTGTATGTGTCCTTGATTTGCTGATATTTGCCCCTGGTCCCAAGCAAAGGCTAGTGCTAGTTTTATAATCACAAGCACAAAACATGTACCAAGAAATAGGTAGTAATGTCACTATCATATGTATGTGTCCTTGATTTGCTGTTATTTGCCCCTGATCCCAAGCACAGGCTAGTGCTAGTTGTAAATAATCACAAAACATGTACCAAGAAATAGGTAGCAATGTCACTATCATCCACATGTGTCCTTGATTTGCTGATATTTTCCCCTGGTCCCAAGCACAGGCTAGTGCTAGTTGTATAATAACAAGCACAAGACGTGTACCAAGAAATAGGTGGCAATGTCTCTATCATATGTATATGTCCTTGATTTTCTGCAATTTGCCCCTTTTCCCAAGCACAGGCTAGTGCTAGTTGTATAATCACAAGCACAAAACATGTACCAAGAAATAGGTAGCAATGTCTCTATCATCTGTATGACTGTGTCCTTTATTTGCTGATATTTGCCCCTGGTCCCAAGCACAGGCTAGTGTTAGTTGTATAATCACAAGCACAAAACATGTACCAAGAAATAGGTAGCAATGTCTCTATCATCTGTATGACTGTGTCCTTTATTTGCTGTTATTTGCCCCTGATCCCAAGCACAGGCTAGTGCTAGTTGTATATAATCACAAGCACAATACATGTACCAAGAAATAGGTAGCAATGTCACTATCATCCACATGTGTCCTTGATTTGCTGATATTTGCCCCTGGTCCCAAGCACAGACTGGTGCTAGTTGTATAATAACAAGCACAAGACGTGTACCAAGAAATAGGTGGCAATGTCACTATCATATGTATGTCTCCTTGATTTGCTGCAATTTGCCCCTTTTCCCAAGCACAGGCTAGTGCTAGTTGTATAATCACAAGCACAAAACATGTACCAAGAAATAGGTAGCAATGTCTCTATCATCTGTATGTGTCCTTGATTTGCTGATATTTGCCCCTGGTTCCAAGCACAGGCTAGTGCTAGTTGTATAATCACAAGCACAAAACATGTACCAAGAAATACGTAGCAATGTCACTATCATATGTATGTGTCCTTGATTTGCTGTTATTTGCCCCTGATCCCAAGCACAGGCTAGTGCTAGTTGTATATAATCACAAGCACAAAACATGTACCAAGAAATAGGTAGCAATGTCACTATCATCCACATGTGTCCTTGATTTGCTGATATTTGATCCTGGTCCCAAGCACAGGCTAGTGCTAGTTGTATAATCACAAGCACAAGACGTGTACCAAGAAATAGGTAGCAATGTCTCTATCATCTGTATTTGTCCTTGATTTGCTGATATTTGCCCCTCGTCCCAAGCACAGGCTAGTGCTAGTTGTATAATCACAAGCACAAAACATGTACCAAGAAATAGGTGGCAATGTCACTATCATCCATATGTTTACTTGTTATTTGCCCCCTCTAAAGTTGTTAGTAAATAATGTTTTAAGATGTATATTCATGTCTGGCTTTAATACAAGAAATTAGATGTGGCAATTTATTATCATAATAATGTTAAATTATAGTGACTGATAAATAGAGGACATTTGTTGGTTTGAAGTGAATATAGGATTTATTTTCATCGAGAAGCGAGAAAACTTATATTTTTTAAGTACTTTTAAACGAGCGAAAATATGCGAGTTTCCTCATTTTGAGTTGAAAATAAATCCTATAATCACGTCAAACAAATATTCTATTTATTATATTCTCACTTTAAATTTACGCAGGAAAAATCATAATGTGCCAAAACGATGACGCCAATAACGTCAACAACAATACGTCATTTTCGGTGTTTCACATGTGATATATAAACAATGAAATTGTGAGGTGAAATTAATTATGAAATCAACTATTTCACTGGAAAGTATATAATAAATAATAGTATTAACTAACCTTGTTCCCCAGCTGTGACTGTCTGCCGAATGTCGGATTAACTCTGCCATATATTCAGTATATGTTTGTGTCACTAGAGGGAGTGATCCCTGATCATGGGGCATCCCAGCTGACCACCCAAGCCACAATTACCACCCTATTGTTGTCTCCCCATCAATGGAACTGTTTTTAATTGGTGACTTGGATCACTGATCTTGTCCAAGCCCAATACACATATCCAGTGACCTTTCACCCAATCATTTGGATTGCTTGTAATGGGCATTTCATGGATGACTGACCACTTGTTTATAGATAATTGGTGCTTGATTGACAGCTGTCTTTCATCGATTAATTATGAATTCATTGTTTTCGTGATTCACTTACATTGATAATTAAATATATACATATATTTATTAAAGTTCCATTATCAATAGCTTTATGAGACATGTACCAAGAAATAGGTGGCAATGTCACTATCTTCTGTATGTGTCCTTGATTTGCTGCTATTTGCCCCTGGGCCCAAGCACAGGCTAGTGCTAATTGTATAATCACAAGCACAAACATGTACCAACACATAATTAACAATGTCACTATTGTCTATATGTGTCCTTGATTTGCTGCAATTTGGCCCTTTTCCCAAGCACAGGCTAGTGCTAGTTGTATAATCACAAGCACAAACATGTACCGACAAATAATTAGCAATGTCACTATTGTCTGTATGTGTCCTTGATTTGCTGCAATTTGCCCCTTTTCCCAAGCACAGGCTAGTGCTAGTTGTATAATAACAAGCACAAAACATGTACCAAGAAATAGGTAGCAATGTCTCTATCATCTGTATGTGTCCTTGATTTGCTGATATTTGCCCCTGGTCCCAAGCACAGGCTAGTGCTAGTTGTATAATCACAAGCACAAAACATGTACCAAGAAATAGGTAGCAATGTCTTTATCATCTGTATGTGTCCTTGATTTGCTGATATTTGCCCCTGGTCCCAAGCACAGGCTAGTGCTAGTTGTATAATCACAAGCACAAAACATGTACCAAGAAATAGGTAGCAATGTCTCTATCATTTGTATGTGTCCTTGATTTGCTGATATTTCCCCCTGGTCTAAAGCACAGGCTAGTGCTAGTTGTATAATCACAAGCACAAAGCATGTACCAAGAAATAGGTAGTAATGTCTCTATCATCTGTATGTGTCCTCGATTTGATGCAATTTGCCCCTTTTCCCAAGCACAGGCTAGTGCTAGTTGTATAATCACAAGCATAATCATGTACGAAGAAATAGGTGGCAATGTCACTTTCATCCATATATTCCTATTATTTGCACCCTCTAAAGTTGTAAGTAAATAATGTTTTAAATTGTATATTCATGTCTGGCTTTAATACAAGAAATTAGATGTGGCAATATAATATAATAATGTTAAATTATAGTGAGTGATAAATAAAGGATATTTGTTTGTGGCAATGTCACTATCGTCTGTATGTGTCCTTGATTTGCTGTTATTTGCCCCTGATCCCAAGCACAGGCTAGTGCTAGTTGTATATAATCACAAGCACAATACATGTACCAAGAAATAGGTAGCAATGTCACTATCATCCACATGTGTCCTTGATTTGCTGATATTTGCCCCTGGTCCCAAGCACAGGCTAGTGCTAGTTGTATAATCACAAGCACAAGACGTGTACCAAGAAATAGGTGGCAATGTCTCTATCATCTGTATTTGTTCTTGATATATTGCTATTTGCCCCTGGTCCCAAGCACAGGCTAGTGCTAGTTGTATAATCACAAGCACAAAACATGTACCAAGAAATAGGTGGCAATGTCACTATCATCCATATGTTCCTGTTATTTTCCCCCTCTAAAGTTGTTAGTAAATAATGTTTTAAGTTGTATATTCATGTCTGGCTTTAATACAAGAAATTAGATGTGGCAATTTATTATAATAATGATGTTAAATTATAGTGACTGATAAATAGAGGATATTTGTTTGTTTAGAGTGAATATAGGATTTATTTTCATCGAGAAGCGAGAAAACATATATTTTTTGAGTACTTTTGAACGAGCAAAAATATGCGAGTTTCCTCATTTTGAGATGAAAATAAATCCTATAATCACGACAAACAAATATTCTATTTATTATATACTCACTTTAAATTTACGCAGGAAAAAACATAATGTGCCAAAACAATGACGTCAATAACGTCAACAACCACATTACGTCATTTTCGGTATTTCACATGTGAAATATAAACAATGAAAATGTATGGTGAAATTAATTATGAAATCTACTATTTCACTGAAAAGTATATAATAAATAATAGTATTAACTAACCTTGTTCCCCAGCTGTGACTGTCTGCCGAATGTTGGATTAACTGTGCCTTATATTCAGTATATGTTTGTGTCACTAGAGGGAGTGATCCCTGATCATGGGGCATCCCAGCTGACCACCCAAGCCACAATTACCACCCTATTGTTGTCTCCCCATTAAGTGAATCAATGGAACTGTTTTTAATTGGTGACATGGATCACTGATCTTGTCCAAGCCCAATACACATATCCAGTGACCTTTGACCCAATAATTGGGATTGCTTGTAATGGGCATTTCATGGATGACTGACCACTTGTTTATAGATAATTGGTGCTTGATTGACAGCTGTCTTTCATCGATTAATTATGAATTCATTGTTTTCGTGATTTACTTACATTGATAATTTAATATATACATATATTTATTAAAGTTCCATTATCAATAGTTTTGAGACATGTACCAAGAAATAGGTGGCAATGTCACTATCGTCTATATGTGTCCTTGATTTGCTGCTATTTGCTCCTGGTCCCAAGCACAGGCTAGTGCTAGTTGTATAATCACAAGCACAATACATGTACCAAGAAATAATTGGCAATGTCACTAGCGTCTATATGTGTCCTTGATTTGCTGCTAATTGCCCCTGGTCCCAAGCACAGGCTAGTGCTAGTTGTATAATCACAAGCACAAAACATGTACCAAGAAATAGGTAGCAATGTCTCTATCATCTGTATGTGTCCTTGATTTGCTGATATTTGCCCCTGGTCCCAAGCACAACCTAGTGCTAGTTGTATATAATCACAAGCACAATACATGTACCAAGAAATAGGTAGCAATGTCTCTTATCATCTGTATGTGTCCTTGATTTGCTGATATTTGCCCCTGATCCCAAGCACAGGCTAGTGCTAGTTGTACATAAAAACAAGCACAAAACATGTACCAAGAAATAGGTAGCAATGTCACTATCATATATATGTGTCCTTGATTTGCTGTTATTTGCCCCTGATCCCAAGCACAGGCTAGTGCTAGTTGTATATAATCACAAGCACAATACATGTACCAAGAAATAGGTAGCAATGTCACTATCATCCACATGTGTCCTTGATTTGCTGATATTTGCCCCTGGTCCCAAGCACAGGCTAGTGCTAGTTGTATAATCACAAGCACAAAACATGTACCAAGAAATAGGTGGCAATGTCACTATCATCTGTATGTGTCCTTGATTTGCTGATATTTGCCCCTGGTCCCAAGCACAGGCTAGTGCTAGTTGTATAATCACAAGCACAAAACACGTACCAAGAAATAGGTAGTAATGTATCTATCATCTTATGTGTCCTTGATTTGCTGCTATTTGCCCTTTTTCACAAGCACAGGCTAGTGCTAGTTGTATAATCACAAGCACAAAACATGTACCAAGAAATAGGTGGCAATGTCACTATCATCCATATATTCCTATTATTTGCACCCTCTAAAGTTGTTAGTAAATAATGTTTTAAATTGAATATTCATGTCTGGCTTTAATACAAGAAATAAGATGTGGCAATATAATATAATAATGGTAGCATTTCACTATCATCTGTATGTGTCCTTGATTTGCTGATATTTGCCCCTGGTCCCAAGCACAGGCTAGTGCTAGTTGTATAATCACAAGCACAAAACATGTACCAAGAAATAGGTGGCAATGTCACTATCATATGTATGTGTCCTTTATTTGCTGATATTTGCCCTTTTTCCCAAGCACAGGCTAGTGCTAGTTGTATAATCTCAAGCACAAAACATGTACCAAAAAATAGGTAGTAATGTCTCTATCATCTGTATGTGTCCTTGATTTGCTGATATTTGCCCCTGGTCCCAAGCACAGGCTAGTGCTAGTTGTATAATCACAAGCACAAAACATGTACCAAGAAATAGGTAGCAATGTCACTATCATATGTATGTGTCCTTGATTTGCTGATATTTGCCCCTGGTCCCAAGCACAGGCTAGTGCTAGTTGTATAATCACAAGCACAAAACATGAACGAAGAAATAGGTAGCAATGTCTCTATCATATGTATGTGTCCTTGATTTGCTGCAATTTGCCATTTTTACCAAGCACAGGCTAGTGCTAGTTGTATAATCACAAGCACAAAACATGTACCAAGAAATAGGTAGCAATGTCTCTATCATATGTATGTGTCCTTGATTTGCTGTTATTTGCCCCTGATCCCAAGCACAGGCTAGTGCTAGTTGTATATAATCACAAGCACAAAACATGTACCAAGAAATAGGTAGCAATGTCACTATCATCCACATGTGTCCTTGATTTGCTGATATTTGCCCCTGGTCCCAAGCACAGACTGGTGCTAGTTGTATAATAACAAGCACAAGACGTGTACCAAGAAATAGGTGGCAATGTCACTATCATATGTATGTCTCCTTGATTTGCTGCAATTTGCCCCTTTTCCCAAGCACAGGCTAGTGCTAGTTGTATAATCACAAGCACAAAACATGTACCAAGAAATAGGTAGCAATGTATCTATCATATGTATGTGTCCTTGATTTGCTGTTATTTGCCCCTGATCCCAAGCACAGGCTAGTGCTAGTTGTATATAATCACAAGCACAAAACATGTACCAAGAAATAGGTAGCAATGTATCTATCATCCACATGTGTCCTTTATTTGCTGTTATTTGCCCCTGATCCCAAGCACAGGCTAGTGCTAGTTGTAAATAATCACAAAACATGTACCAAGAAATAGGTAGCAATGTCACTATCATCCACATGTGTCCTTGATTTGCTGATATTTTCCCCCTGGTCCCAAGCACAGGCTAGTGCTAGTTGTATAATAACAAGCACAAGACGTGTACCAAGAAATAGGTTGCAATGTCTCTATCATATGTATGTCTCCTTGATTTGCTGCAATTTGCCCCTTTTCCCAAGCACAGGCTAGTGCTAGTTGTATAATCACAAGCACAAAACATGTACCAAGAAATAGGTAGCAATGTCTCTATCATCTGTATGTGTCCTTGATTTGCTGATATTTCCCCTGGTCTCAAGCACAGGCTAGTGCTAGTTTTATAATCACAATCACAAAACATGTACCAAGAAATAGGTAGCAATGTATCTAGCATCTGTATGTGTCCTTGATTTGCTGATATTTGCCCCTGATCCCAAGCACAGGCTAGTGCTAGTTGTATATAATCACAAGCACAAAACATGTACCAAGAAATAGGTAGCAATGTATCTATCATCCACATGTGTCCTTGATTTGCTGATATTTTCCGCTGGTCCCAAGCACAGGCTAGTGCTAGTTGTATATAATCACAAGCACAAAACATGTACCAAGAAATAGGTAGCAATGTCACTATCATCCACATGTGTCCTTGATTTGCTGATATTTTCCGCTGGTCCCAAGCACAGGCTAGTGCTAGTTGTATAATCACAAGCACAAAACATGTACCAAGAAATAGGTAGCAATGTCACTATCATCCACATGTGTCCTTGATTTGCTGATATTTTCCGCTGGTCCCAAGCACAGGCTAGTGCTAGTTGTATATAATCACAAGCACAAAACATGTACCAAGAAATAGGTAGCAATGTCACTATCATCCACATGTGTCCTTGATTTGCTGATATTTGCCCCTGGTCCCAAGCACAGACTGGTGCTAGTTGTATAATAACAAGCACAAGACGTGTACCAAGAAATAGGTGGCAATGTCACTATCATATGTATGTCTCCTTGATTTGCTGCAATTTGCCCCTTTTCCCAAGCACAGGCTAGTGCTAGTTGTATAATCACAAGCACAAAACATGTACCAAGAAATAGGTAGCAATGTATCTAGCATCTGTATGTGTCCTTGATTTGCTGATATTTGCCCCTGGTCCCAAGCAAAGGCTGGTGCTAGTTTTATAATCACAAGCACAAAACATGTACCAAGAAATAGGTAGTAATGTCACTATCATATGTATGTGTCCTTGATTTGCTGTTATTTGTCCCTGATCCCAAGCACAGGCTAGTGCTAGTTGTATATAATCACAAGCACAAAACATGTACCAAGAAATAGGTAGCAATGTATCTATCATCCACATGTGTCCTTTATTTGCTGATATTTGCCCCTGGTCCCAAGCACAGGCTAGTGCTAGTTGTATAATCACAAGCACAAAACATGTACCAAGAAATAGGTAGCAATGTCTCTATCATATGTATGTGTCCTTGATTTGCTGATATTTGCCCCTGGTCCCAAGCACAGGCTAGTGCTAGTTGTATAATCACAAGCACAAAACATGTACCAAGAAATAGGTAGCAATGTCTCTATCATATGTATGTGTCCTTGATTTGCTGTTATTTGCCCCTGATCCCAAGCACAGGCTAGTGCTAGTTGTATATAATCACAAGCACAAAACATGTACCAAGAAATAGGTAGCAATGTATCTATCATCCACATGTGTCCTTTATTTGCTGATATTTGCCACTGGTCCCAAGCACAGGCTAGTGCTAGTTGTATAATCACAAGCACAAAACATGTACCAAGAAATAGGTAGCAATGTCACTATCATCCACATGTGTCCTTGATTTGCTGATATTTTCCGCTGGTCCCAAGCACAGGCTAGTGCTAGTTGTATATAATCACAAGCACAAAACATGTACCAAGAAATAGGTAGCAATGTCACTATCATCCACATGTGTCCTTGATTTGCTGATATTTGCCCCTGGTCCCAAGCACAGACTGGTGCTAGTTGTATAATAACAAGCACAAGACGTGTACCAAGAAATAGGTGGCAATGTCACTATCATATGTATGTCTCCTTGATTTGCTGCAATTTGCCCCTTTTCCCAAGCACAGGCTAGTGCTAGTTGTATAATCACAAGCACAAAACATGTACCAAGAAATAGGTAGCAATGTCTCTATCATCTGTATGTGTCCTTTATTTGCTGATATTTGCCCCTGGTCCCAAGCACAGGCTTGTGCTAGTTGTATAATCACAAAACATGTACCAAGAAATAGGTAGCAATGTCTCTATCATATGTATGTGTCCTTGATTTGCTGATATTTGCCCCTGGTCCCAAGCACAGGCTAGTGCTAGTTGTATAATCACAAGCACAAAACATGTACCAAGAAATAGGTAGCAATGTCTCTATCATATGTATGTGTCCTTGATTTGCTGATATTTCCCCTGGTCTCAAGCACAGGCTAGTGCTAGTTTTATAATCACAATCACAAAACATGTACCAAGAAATAGGTAGCAATGTCTCTATCATCTGTATGTGTCCTTCATTTGCTGATATTTGCCCCTGGTCCCAAGCAAAGGCTAGTGCTAGTTTTATAATCACAAGCACAAAACATCTACCAAGAAATAGGTAGTAATGTCACTATCATATGTATGTGTCCTTGATTTGCTGTTATTTGCCCCTGATCCCAAGCACAGGCTAGTGCTAGTTGTAAATAATCACAAAACATGTACCAAGAAATAGGTAGCAATGTCACTATCATCCACATGTGTCCTTGATTTGCTGATATTTTCCCCCTGGTCCCAAGCACAGGCTAGTGCTAGTTGTATAATAACAAGCACAAGACGTGTACCAAGAAATAGGTGGCAATGTCTCTATCATATGTATGTCTCCTTGATTTGCTGCAATTTGCCCCTTTTCCCAAGCACAGGCTAGTGCTAGTTGTATAATCACAAGCACAAAACATGTACCAAGAAATAGGTAGCAATGTCTCTATCATCTGTATGTGTCCTTGATTTGCTGATATTTGCCCCTGGTCCCAAGCAAAGGCTGGTGCTAGTTTTATAATCACAAGCACAAAACATGTACCAAGAAATAGGTAGTAATGTCACTATCATATGTATGTGTCCTTGATTTGCTGTTATTTGCCCCTGATCCCAAGCACAGGCTAGTGCTAGTTGTATATAATCACAAGCACAAAACATGTACCAAGAAATAGGTAGCAATGTATCTATCATCCACATGTGTCCTTTATTTGCTGATATTTGCCCCTGGTCCCAAGCACAGGCTAGTGCTAGTTGTATAATCACAAGCACAAAACATGTACCAAGAAATAGGTAGCAATGTCTCTATCATATGTATGTGTCCTTGATTTGCTGATATTTGCCCCTGGTCCCAAGCACAGGCTAGTGCTAGTTGTATAATCACAAGCACAAAACATGTACCAAGAAATAGGTAGCAATGTCTCTATCATATGTATGTGTCCTTGATTTGCTGTTATTTGCCCCTGATCCCAAGCACAGGCTAGTGCTAGTTGTATATAATCACAAGCACAAAACATGTACCAAGAAATAGGTAGCAATGTATCTATCATCCACATGTGTCCTTTATTTGCTGATATTTGCCACTGGTCCCAAGCACAGGCTAGTGCTAGTTGTATAATCACAAGCACAAAACATGTACCAAGAAATAGGTAGCAATGTCACTATCATCCACATGTGTCCTTGATTTGCTGATATTTTCCCCTGGTCCCAAGCACAGGCAAGTGCTAGTTGTATATAATCAAAAAAAACATGTACCAAGAAATAGGTAGCAATGTCACTATCATCCACATGTGTCCTTGATTTGCTGATATTTGCCCCTGGTCCCAAGCACAGACTGGTGCTAGTTGTATAATAACAAGCACAAGACGTGTACCAAGAAATAGGTGGCAATGTCACTATCATATGTATGTCTCCTTGATTTGCTGCAATTTGCCCCTTTTCCCAAGCACAGGCTAGTGCTAGTTGTATAATCACAAGCACAAAACATGTACCAAGAAATAGGTAGCAATGTCTCTATCATATGTATGTGTCCTTGATTTGCTGATATTTGCCCCTGGTCCCAAGCACAGGCTAGTGCTAGTTGTATAATCACAAGCACAAAACATGTACCAAGAAATAGGTAGCAATGTCTCTATCATATGTATGTGTCCTTGATTTGCTGTTATTTGCCCCTGATCCCAAGCACAGGCTAGTGCTAGTTGTAAATAATAACAAAACATGTACCAAGAAATAGGTAGCAATGTCACTATCATCCACATGTGTCCTTGATTTGCTGATATTTTCCCCTGGTCCCAAGCACAGGCTAGTGCTGGTTGTATAATAACAAGCACAAGACGTGTACCAAGAAATAGGTGGCAATGTCTCTATCATATGTTTGTCTCCTTGATTTGCTGCAATTTGCCCCTTTTCCCAAGCACAGGCTAGTGCTAGTTGTATAATCACAAGCACAAAACATGTACCAAGAAATAGGTAGCAATGTCTCTATCATATGTATGTGTCCTTGATTTGCTGTTATTTTCCCCTGATCCCAAGCACAGGCTAGTGCTAGTTGTATATAATCACAAGCACAAAACATGTACCAAGAAATAGGTAGCAATGTATCTATCATCCACATGTGTCCTTGATTTGCTGATATTTGCCCCTGGTCCCAAGCACAGACTGGTGCTAGTTGTATAATAACAAGCACAATACATGTACCAAGAAATAGGTAGCAATGTCACTATCGTCTGTATTTGTCCTTGATTTGCTGCTATTTGCCCTTGGTCCCAAGCACAGGCTAGTGCTAGTTGTATAATCACAAGCACAAAACATGTACCAAGAAATAGGTGGCAATGTCACTATCATCCATATGTTCCTTTTATTTGCCCTCTCTAAAGTTGTTAGTAAATAATGTTTTAAGTTGTATATTCATGTCTGGCTTTAATACAAGAAATTAGATGTGGCATTTTATTATAATAATAATGTTAAATTATAGTGACTGATAAATAGAGGATATTTCTTTGTTTTGAAGTGAATATAGGATTTATTTTCATCGAGAAACAAAAAAACTTTTAAGTACTTTTGAACGACCGAAAATATGCGAGTTTCCTCATTTTGAGATGAAAATATATCCTATAATCACGACAAACAAATATTCTATTTATTATATACTCACTTTAAATTTACACAGGAAAAATCATAATGTGCCAAAACAATGACGCCAATAACGTCAACAACCACAATACTTCATTTTCGGTATTTCACATGTGAAATATAAACAATGAAAATGTAAGGTGAAATTAATTATGAAATCTATTATTTCACTGGAAAGTATATAATAAATAATAGTATTAACTAACCTTGTTCCCCAGCTGTGACTGTCTGCCGAATGTTGGATTAACTCTGGCTTATATTCAGTATATGTTTGTGTCACTAGAGGGAGTGATCTCTGATCATGGGGCATCCCAGCTGACCACCCAAGCCACAATTACTACCCTATTGTTGTCTCCCCATTAAGTGAATCAATGGAACTGTTTTTAATTGGTGACATGGATCACTGATCTTGTCCAAGCCCAATACACATATCCAGTGACCTTTCACCCAATCATTTGGATTGCTTGTAATGGGCATTTCATGGATGACTGACCACTTGTTTATAGATAATTGGTGCTTGATTGACAGCTGTCTTTCATCCATTAATTATGAATTCATTAATTTCGTGATTTACTTACATTGATAATTAAATATATACATATATTTATTAAAGTTCCATTATCAATAGTTTTATGAGACATGTACCAAAAAATAATTAGCAATGTCTCTATCGTCTGTATGTGTCCTTGATTTGCTGCAATTTGCCCCTTTTCCCAAGCACAGGCTAGTGCTAGTTGTATAATCACAAGCACAAAACATGTACCAAGAAATAAGTAGGAATGTCTCTATCATCTGTATGTGTCCTTGATTTGCTGATATTTGCCCCTGGTCCCAAGCACAGGCTAGTGCTAGTTGTATAATCACAAGCACAAAACATGTACCAAGAAATAGGTAGCAATGTCTCTATCATCTGTATGTGTCCTTGATTTGCCGATATTTCCCCTGGTCCCAAGCACATGCTAGTGCTAGTTTTATAATCACAATCACAAAACATGTACCAAGAAATAGGTAGCAATGTCTCTATCATCTGTATGTGTCCTTGATTTGCTGATATTTGCCCCTGGTCCCAAGCACAGGCTAGTGCTAGTTGTATAATCACAAGCACAAAACATGTACCAAGAAATAGGTGGCAATGTCTCTATCATCTGTATGTGTCCTTGATTTGCTGATATTTGCCCCTGGTCCCAAGCACAGGCTAGTGCTAGTTGTATAATCACAAGCACAAAACATGTACCAAGAAATAGGTAGCAATGTCTCTATCATCTGTATGTGTCCTTGATTTGCCGATATTTCCCCTGGTCCCAAGCACGGGCTAGTGCTAGTTTTATAATCACAATCACAAAACATGTACCAAGAAATAGGTAGCAATGTCACTATCATCTGTATGTGTCCTTGATTTGCTGATATTTCCCCTGGTCCCAAGCACAGGCTAGTGCTAGTTGTATAATCACAAGCACAAAACATGTACCAAGAAATAGGTTGCAATGTCACTATCATCCATATGTTCCTGTTATTTGCCCCCTCTAAAGTTGTTAGTAAATAATGTTTTAAATTGTATATTCATGTCTGGCTTTAATACAAGAAATTAGATGTGGCAATTTATTATCATAATAATGTTAAATTATAGTGACTGATAAATAGAGGATATTTGTTTGTTTGAAGTGAATATAGGATTTATTTTCATCAAAAGCGAGAAAACTTATATTTTTAAAGTACTTTTGAACGAGGGAAAATATGCGAGTTTCCTCATTTTGAGATGAAAATAAATCCTATAATCACGACAAACAAATATTCTATTTATTATATACTGACTTTAAATTTACGCAGGAAAAAACATATTGTGCAAAACAATGACGCCAATAACGTCAACAACCACAATACGTCATTTTCGGTATTTCACATGTGAAATATAAACAATGAAAATGTAAGGTGAAATTAATTATGAAATCTACTATTTCACTGGAAAGTATATAATAAATAATAGTATTAACTAACCTTGTTCCCCAGCTGTGACTGTCTGCCGAATGTTGGATTAACTCTGCCTTATATTCAGTATATGTTTGTGTCACTAGAGGGAGTGATCCCTGATCATGGGGCATCCCAGCTGACCACCCAAACCACAATTACCACCCTATTGTTGTCTCCCCATTAAGTGACATGGATCACTGATCCTGTCCAAGCTCAATACACATATCCAGTGACCTTTCACCCAATCATTGGGATTGCTTGTAATGGGCATTTCATGGATGACTGACCACTTGTTTATAGATAATTGGTGCTTGATTGACAGCTGTCTTTCATTGATTAATTATGAATTCTTTGTTTTCGTGATTTACTTACATTGATAATTAAATATATACATATTCCATTATCAATAGTTTTATGAGACATGTACCAAGAAATAGGTGGCAATGTCACTATCGTCTGTATGTGTCCTTGATTTGCTACTATTTGCCCCTGGTCCCAAGCACAGGCTAGTGCTAGTTGTATAATCACAAGCACATAACATGTTCCAAAAAATAGGTAGTAATGTCACTATCATATGTATGTGTCCTTGATTTGCTGTTATTTGCGCCTGATCCCAAGCACAGGCTAGTGCTAGTTGTAAATAATCACAAAACATGTACCAAGAAATAGGTAGCAATGTCACTATCATCCACATGTGTACTTGATTTGCTGATATTTGCCCCTGGTCCCAAGCACAGGCTATCCCTGATATACTCACTTTAAATTAACGCAGGAAAAAACATAATGTGCCAAAACAATGACGTCAATAACGTCAACTATCACATTTTGTCATTTTCGGTATTTCACATGTGAAATATAAACAATGAAAATGTAAGGTGAAATTAATTATGAAATCTACTATTTCACTGGAAAGTATATAATAAATAAAAGTATTAACTAACCTTGTTCCCCAGCTGTTACTGTCTGCCGAATGTTGGATTAACTCTGCCTTATATTCAGTATATGTTTGTGTCACTAGAGGGAGTGATCCCTGATCCTGGGGCATCCCAGCTGACCACCCAAGCCACAATTACCACCCTATTGTTGTCTCCCCATTAAGTGAATCAATGGAACTGTTTTTAATTGGTGACATGGATCACTGATCTTGTCCAAGCCCAATACACATATCCAGTGACCTTTCACCCAATCATTGGGATTGCTTGTAATGGGCATTTCATGGATGACTGACCACTTGTTTATAGATAATTGATGCTTGATTGACAGCTGTCTTTCATCGATTAATTATGAATTCATTGTTTTCATGATTTACTTACATTGATAATTAAATATATACATATAGTTCCATTGTCAATAGTTTTATGAGACATGTACCAAGAAATAGGTGGCAATGTTACTATGGTCTGTATGTGTCCTTGATTTGCTGCTATTTGCCCCTAGTCCCGAGCACAGGCTAGTGCTAGTTGTATAATCACAAGCACAAAACATGTACAAAGAAATAGGTGGCAATGTCACTATCATCCATATATTCATATTATTTGCAGCCTCTGATTTGTTAGTAAATAATGTTTTAAATTGTATATTCATGTCTGGCTTTAATACAAGAAATTAGCTGTGGCAATATGATATAATAATGTAAAATTATAGTGAGTGATAAATAAAGGATATTTGTTTGTGGCAATGTTACTATTGTCTGTATGTGTTCTTGATGTGCTGCTATTTGCCCCTGGTCCCAAGCACAGGCTAGTGTAATCACAAGCACAAAACATGTACCAAGAAATAATTAGCAATGTCACAATCGTTTGTATGTGTACTTTGCCCCTTTCCAAAGCACAGGCTGATGCTAGTTGTATATAATCACAAGCACAAAACATGTACCAAGAAATAGGTAGCAATGTCACTATGATCCACATGTGTCCTTGATTTGCTGATATTTGCCCCTAGCCCAAGCACAGGCTAGTGCTAGTTGTATAATAACAAGCACAAGACGTGTACCAAGAAATAGGTAGCAATGTCTCTATCATCTGTATATGTCCTTGATTTGCTGATATTTGCCCCTGGTCCCAAGCACAGGCTAGTGCTAGTTGTATAATCACAAGCACAAAACATGTACCAAGAAATAGGTAGCAATTTCTCTATCATTTGTATGTGTCCTTGATTTGCTAATATTTGCCCCTGGTCCCAAGCACAGGCTAGTGCTAGTTGTATAATCACCAGCACAAAACATGTACCAAGAAATAGTTCAATGTCACTATCATCCATATATTCCTATTATTTGCACCCTCTAAAGTTGTTAGTAAATAATGTCACTATCGTCTGTATATGTCCTTGATTTGCTGATATTTGCCCCTGGTCCCAAGCACAGGCTAGTGCTAGTTGTATAATAACAAGCGCAAAACATGTACCAAGAAATAGGTAGCAATGTCTCTATCATCTGTATATGTCCTTGATTTGCTGATATTTGCCCCTGGTCCCAAGCACAGGCTAGTGCTAGTTGTATAATAACAAGCACAAAACATGTACCAAGAAATAGGTAGCAATGTCACTATCATCTGTATATGTCCTTGATTTGTTGATATTTGCCCCTGGTCCCAAGCACAGGCTAGTGCTAGTTGTATAATAACAAGCACAAAACATGTACCAAGAAATAGGTATCAATGTCTCTATCATCTGTATATGTCCTTGATTTGCTGATATTTGCCCCTGGTCCCAAGCACAGGCTAGTGCTAGTTGTATAATAACAAGCACAAAACATGTTCCAAGAAATAGGTAGCAATGTCACTATCATCTGTATATGTCCTTGATTTGCTGATATTTGCCCCTGGTCCCAAGCACAGGCTAGTGCTAGTTGTATAATAACAAGCACAAAACATGTACCAAGAAATAGGTAGCAATGTCTCTATCATCTGTATATGTCCTTGATTTGCTGATATTTGCCCCTGGTCCCAAGCACAGGCTAGTGCTAGTTGTATAATAACAAGCACAAAACATGTTCCAAGAAATAGGTAGCAATGTCACTATCATCTGTATATGTCCTTGATTTGCTGATATTTGCCCCTGGTCCCAAGCACAGGCTAGTGCTAGTTGTATAATAACAAGCACAAAACATGTACCAAGAAATAGGTAGTAATGTCACTATCATCTGTATGTGTCCTTGATTTGCTGATATTTCCCCTGGTCCCAAGCACAGGCTAGTGCTAGTTGTATAATCACAAGCACAAAACATGTACCAAGAAATAGGTTGCAATGTCACTATCATCCATATGTTCCTGTTATTTGCCCCCTCTAAAGTTGTTAGTAAATAATGTTTTAAATTGTATATTCATGTCTGGCTTTAATACAAGAAATTAGATGTGGCAATTTATTATCATAATAATGTTAAATTATAGTGACTGATAAATAGAGGATATTTGTTTGTTTGAAGTGAATATAGGATTTATTTTCATCAAAAGCGAGAAAACTTATATTTTTAAAGTACTTTTGAACGAGGGAAAATATGCGAGTTTCCTCATTTTGAGATGAAAATAAATCCTATAATCACGACAAACAAATATTCTATTTATTATATACTGACTTTAAATTTACGCAGGAAAAAACATATTGTGCAAAACAATGACGCCAATAACGTCAACAACCACAATACGTCATTTTCGGTATTTCACATGTGAAATATAAACAATGAAAATGTAAGGTGAAATTAATTATGAAATCTACTATTTCACTGGAAAGTATATAATAAATAATAGTATTAACTAACCTTGTTCCCCAGCTGTGACTGTCTGCCGAATGTTGGATTAACTCTGCCTTATATTCAGTATATGTTTGTGTCACTAGAGGGAGTGATCCCTGATCATGGGGCATCCCAGCTGACCACCCAAACCACAATTACCACCCTATTGTTGTCTCCCCATTAAGTGACATGGATCACTGATCCTGTCCAAGCTCAATACACATATCCAGTGACCTTTCACCCAATCATTGGGATTGCTTGTAATGGGCATTTCATGGATGACTGACCACTTGTTTATAGATAATTGGTGCTTGATTGACAGCTGTCTTTCATTGATTAATTATGAATTCTTTGTTTTCGTGATTTACTTACATTGATAATTAAATATATACATATTCCATTATCAATAGTTTTATGAGACATGTACCAAGAAATAGGTGGCAATGTCACTATCGTCTGTATGTGTCCTTGATTTGCTACTATTTGCCCCTGGTCCCAAGCACAGGCTAGTGCTAGTTGTATAATCACAAGCACATAACATGTTCCAAAAAATAGGTAGTAATGTCACTATCATATGTATGTGTCCTTGATTTGCTGTTATTTGCGCCTGATCCCAAGCACAGGCTAGTGCTAGTTGTAAATAATCACAAAACATGTACCAAGAAATAGGTAGCAATGTCACTATCATCCACATGTGTACTTGATTTGCTGATATTTGCCCCTGGTCCCAAGCACAGGCTATCCCTGATATACTCACTTTAAATTAACGCAGGAAAAAACATAATGTGCCAAAACAATGACGTCAATAACGTCAACTATCACATTTCGTCATTTTCGGTATTTCACATGTGAAATATAAACAATGAAAATGTAAGGTGAAATTAATTATGAAATCTACTATTTCACTGGAAAGTATATAATAAATAAAAGTATTAACTAACCTTGTTCCCCAGCTGTTACTGTCTGCCGAATGTTGGATTAACTCTGCCTTATATTCAGTATATGTTTGTGTTACTAGAGGGAGTGATCCCTGATCCTGGGGCACCCCAGCTGACCACCCAAGCCAAAATTACCACCCTATTGTTGTCTCCCCATTAAGTGAATCAATGGAACTGATTTTAATTGGTGACATGGATCACTGATCTTGTCCAAGCCCAATACACATATCCAGTGACCTTTCACCCAATCATTGGGATTGCTTGTAATGGGCATTTCATGGATGACTGACCACTTGTTTATAGATAATTGATGCTTGATTGACAGCTGTCTTTCATCGATTAATTATGAATTCATTGTTTTCATGATTTACTTACATTGATAATTAAATATATACATATAGTTCCATTGTCAATAGTTTTATGAGACATGTACCAAGAAATAGGTGGCAATGTTACTATGGTCTGTATGTGTCCTTGATTTGCTGCTATTTGCCCCTAGTCCCTAGCACAGGCTAGTGCTAGTTGTATAATCACAAGCACAAAACATGTACAAAGAAATAGGTGGCAATGTCACTATCATCCATATATTCATATTATTTGCAGCCTCTGATTTGTTAGTAAATAATGTTTTAAATTGTATATTCATGTCTGGCTTTAATACAAGAAATTAGCTATGGCAATATGATATAATAATGTAAAATTATAGTGAGTGATAAATAAAGGATATTTGTTTGTGGCAATGTTACTATTGTCTGTATGTGTTCTTGATGTGCTGCTATTTGCCCCTGGTCCCAAGCACAGGCTAGTGTAATCACAAGCACAAAACATGTACCAAGAAATAATTAGCAATGTCACAATCATTTGTATGTGTACTTTGCCCCTTTCCCAAGCACAGGCTGATGCTAGTTGTATATAATCACAAGCACAAAACATGTACCAAGAAATAGGTAGCAATGTCACTATGATCCACATGTGTCCTTGATTTGCTGATATTTGCCCCTAGCCCAAGCACAGGCTAGTGCTAGTTGTATAATAACAAGCACAAGACGTGTACCAAGAAATAGGTAGCAATGTCTCTATCATCTGTATATGTCCTTGATTTGCTGATATTTGCCCCTGGTCCCAAGCACAGGCAAGTGCTAGTTGTATAATCACAAGCACAAAACATGTACCAAGAAATAGGTAGCAATGTCTCTATCATTTGTATGTGTCCTTGATTTGCTAATATTTGCCCCTGGTCCCAAGCACAGGCTAGTGCTAGTTGTATAATCACCAGCACAAAACATGTACCAAGAAATAGTTCAATGTCACTATCATCCATATATTCCTATTATTTGCACCCTCTAAAGTTGTTAGTAAATAATGTCACTATCGTCTGTATATGTCCTTGATTTGCTGATATTTGCCCCTGGTCCCAAGCACAGGCTAGTGCTAGTTGTATAATAACAAGCGCAAAACATGTACCAAGAAATAGGTAGCAATGTCTCTATCATCTGTATATGTCCTTGATTTGCTGATATTTGCCCCTGGTCCCAAGCACAGGCTAGTGCTAGTTGTATAATAACAAGCACAAAACATGTACCAAGAAATAGGTAGCAATGTCACTATCATCTGTATATGTCCTTGATTTGTTGATATTTGCCCCTGGTCCCAAGCACAGGCCAGTGCTAGTTGTATAATAACAAGCACAAAACATGTACCAAGAAATAGGTAGCAATGTCTCTATCATCTGTATATGTCCTTGATTTGCTGATATTTGCCCCTGGTCCCAAGCACAGGCTAGTGCTAGTTGTATAATAACAAGCACAAAACATGTTCCAAGAAATAGGTAGCAATGTCACTATCATCTGTATATGTCCTTGATTTGCTGATATTTGCCCCTGGTCCCAAGCACAGGCTAGTGCTAGTTGTATAATAACAAGCACAAAACATGTACCAAGAAATAGGTAGCAATGTCTCTATCATCTGTATATGTCCTTGATTTGCTGATATTTGCCCCTGGTCCCAAGCACAGGCTAGTGCTAGTTGTATAATAACAAGCACAAAACATGTTCCAAGAAATAGGTAGCAATGTCACTATCATCTGTATATGTCCTTGATTTGCTGATATTTGCCCCTGGTCCCAAGCACAGGCTAGTGCTAGTTGTATAATAACAAGCACAAAACATGTACCAAGAAATAGGTAGTAATGTCACTATCATCTGTATATGTCCTTGATTTGCTGATATTTGCCCCTGGTCCCAAGCACAGGCTAGTGCTAGTTGTATAATAACAAGCACAAAACATGTACCAAGAAATAGGTAGCAATGTCTCTATCATCTGTATATGTCCTTGATTTGCTGATATTTGCCCCTGGTCCCAAGCACAGGCTTGTGCTAGTTGTATAATAACAAGCACACAACATGTTCCAAGAAATAGGTAGCAATGTCACTATCATCTGTATATGTCCTTGATTTGCTGATATTTGCCCCTGGTCCCAAGCACAGGCTAGTGCTAGTTGTATAATAACAAGCACAAAACATGTACCAAGAAATAGGTAGTAATGTCACTATCATCTGTATATGTCCTTGATTTGCTTATATTTGCCCCTGGTCCCAAGCACAGGCTAGTGCTAGTTGTATAATCACCAGCACAAAACATGTACCAAGAAATAGGTGGCAATGTCACTATCATCCATATATTCCTATTATTTGCACCCTCTAAAGTTGTTAGTAAATAATGTCACTATTGTCTGTATATGTCCTTGATTTGCTGATATGTGCCCCTGGTCCCAAGCACAGGCTAGTGCTAGTTGTATAATCACAAGCACAAAGTCACTATAATCCATATATTCCTATTATTTTCCCCCTCTAAAGTTGTTAGTAAATAATGTTTTAAATTGTATATTCATGTCTGGCTTTAATACAAGAAATTAGATGTGGCAATATAATATACTAATGTTAAATTATAGTGAGTGATAAATAAAGGATATTTGTTTGTTTGAAGTGAATATAGGATTTATTTTCATCGAGAAGTGAGAAAACTTATATTTTCACAAGTGCTTTAGAACGAGCAAAAATATGCGAGTTTCCTCATTTTGAGATGAAAATAAATCCTATAATCACGACCAACAAATATTCTATTTATTATTTACTCACTTTCAACTTATGCAGGAAAAAACATAATGTGCCAAAACAATGATGTCTGAATAACGTCAACAACCATATTACATCATTTTCGGTATTTCACATGTGAAATATAAACAATGAAAATATAAGGTGAAATTAATTATGAAATCTACTATTTCACTGGAAAGTATATAATAAATAATAGTATTCACTAACCTTGTTACCCAGCTGTAACTGTCTGCTGGATGTTGGATTAACTCTGCCTTATATTCAGTATATGTTTATGTCACTAGAGGGAGTGATCCCTGATCATGGGGCATCCCAGCTGACCACCCAAGCCACAATTACCACCCTATTGTTGTCTCCCCAATAAGTGAATCAATGGAACTGTTTTTAATTGGTGACATGGATCACTGATCAAAGCTTGTCCAAGCCCAATACACATCTTTGACCCAATCATTGGGATTGCTTGTAATTGGCATTTCATGGCCATGTTTGTAGATAATTGGTGCTTGATTGACAGCTGAAATCGATTAATTATGAATTCATTGTTTTCATGATTTACTTATATTGATTATTAAATATGTACATATATTTATTAAAGTTCCATTATAAATAGTTTTATGAGAAAACAAAATAATTTACAAATAATAGTTTTCATTCAATTTTTATTGAAATTTAAAGTAAAATTAGTTAGAACGTATTTGAGGATAACAAAGTTATTATATGAAAGGTGTCTAGTTATTTAAACTTGTAATGATGTAAGTCTGTTATCTGACAACAGGTCCTTTATGATTTTTTTTGTATAAAAATGGGTTAGTTGTAAAAATGAACATATTATGAATTAAGCATTATTTTACTCCAAAATCATGAAGAAAGTCCCATAAATTCCAATGTTATATTTGATCATGTGTAATTTTTGTGTGGACTTTTCGAAGAAAAGTGCGATACATAGGGATCACTTTGTCGTTCATCCGTCCGTCCGTCCGTCACGAAAACTTAACATTGGCTATAACTTTCTCATTTCTTGATCAAACTTTCAATATATACTCATCATGACAAAATCGACATAACCATACTAACGTAGGAAGGTCAAGGTCACACTGAAGGTCATTATATGGGTTATATACTCATTTTTTCTTCGCGTAAACTTAACGTTGCCTATAACTTTCTCATTTTTAGCTCTACTGATCAGAGATCAGCAGAGCTTATGCCATGGTGCGGTGTCCGTCGTCCGTCTGTTAACTTTTTTTTTGTAGCGACTACTCCTCTGAAACTACTGAATGGATTTTCATGAAACTTTACAGAAATGTTGCCCATGAAGTCTAGTTGATCCTAGCAAAATTTCATGTTGATGTGAAATCCAAGATGGCCGCCAAATCTAAAAATAGGTTTTTAAAAAACAAGTTTGTAGCGACTACTTCTTGAAAACTCTAAGTGATATTGATATGGGACTTTTTCTAAAATGATCAGCATGACATGATGTTGGTCCTTGTCGAAAATCGTTTTGATTCGACGCTAAACATGGCTGCCAGCGGCCATCTTTGTTTACATAAAGTTATATAATGAAAACTTGTAGCGACTACTCCTCTGAAACTACTTGACGGATTTTCATAAAACTTCACAGGAATGTTGCTCTTGATGTCTAATTGATCCTAGCAAAATTTCAGGTCAGCCGGAAATTCAAGATGGCCGCCACGGCTAAAAATAGATTTAAAATAAATAAATTTGTAGCGACTACTTCTTGAAAACTGTAAGTGATATTGATATGGGACATTTTCTAAAATGATCAGCATGAGATGATGTTGATCCTTGTCAAAATTTATTTCGATGCAACTTTAAACATGGCCGCTAGCGGCCATCTTTGTTTACATAGAGTTATATAGTAAAAACTTGTAGCGACTACTCCTCTGAAACTACTTGGCAGATTTTCATGAAACTTTACAGGAATGTTGCTCTTAATGTCTAATTGATCCTAGCAAAATTTCAGTTCGGCCAGAAATTCAAGATGGCCACCACAGCTAAAAATAGATTTTTAAAAAATAAGTTTGTAGTGACTACTTCTTGAAAACTATAAGTGATATTGATATGGGACTTTTTCTAAAATAATCAGCATGACATGATGGTTATCCGAGTCGAACATTATTTTGATTCGACGTTAAACATGGCTGCCAGTGGCCATCTTTGTTTACATAGAGTTATATAATGAAAACTTGTAGCGACTACTCCTCTGCAACTACTTAACGGATTTTCATGAAACTTAAAACGAATGTTCCTCTTGATGTCTAAGTGATCCTAGCAAAATTTCAGGTCGGCCGGAAATTCAAGATGGCCACCATGGCTAAAAATAGATTTTCAAAATACAAGTTTGTAGCGACTACTTCTTGAAAACTATAAGTGATATTGATATGGGACTTTTTCTAAAATGATCAGCATGACATGATGTTGGTCCTTGTCAAAAATCGATTTGATTCGATGTTAAACATGGCTGTCAGCGGCCATCTTTGTTTACATAGAGTTAGTTATATAATGAAAACTTGTAGCGACTACTCCTCTGAAACTACTTCACGGATTTTCATGAAACTTCGCAGGAATGTTGCTCTTGATGTCTAGTTGATCCTAGCAAAATTTCAGGTCGGCCGGAAATTCAAGATGGCCGCCACGGCTAAAAATAAATTCTCAAAAAACAAGTTTGTAGCGACTTCTTCCTGAAATCAAAATCAATCAGTAGAGCTTCAAGGTCATTGACCTCTTGTTTGATATATCTTGCATCAAACTTTCAATATATACTCATCATGACAACATCGACATGACCGCACTAAAATATAAAGGTCAAGGTCACACTGAAGGTCATTATATGGGTTAAATACTCATTTTCTTCACAAAAAACTTAACGTTGGTTTTAACTTTCTCATTTCTTGATATTCTTCATCAGACCCTCACTCATAATGACTACATCGACATAACCGTACGAAAATATGAAGGTCAAGGTCACACTGAAGGTCATTATATGGGTTTAATACTCAGTTTTTTCTTCATGAAAACTTAATGTTGGTTATAACTTTCTCATTTCTTAATATTTCTTCATCAAACGTTCAGTATATACTCATCATGACAACACCGATATGACCATGCTAAAATATAAAGGTCAAGATCACACTGAAGGTCATTATATGGATTAGATACTCGTTTTTTTTCTTCACAAAAACTTAACATTCGTTATAACTTTCTCATTTCTTGATATTTCTCCATCAAACTTTCAGTATATACTCATCATGACATGTTCGACATGACCATACTAAAATCTAAAGGTCAATATCACACTGAAGGTCATTATATGGGTTAAATACACATTTTATTCTTCATGAAAACTTAACGTTGGCTATAACTTTCTCATTTCTTGATATTTCTTCATCAAACTTTTAGTATATACTCATCATGACAACATCGATATGACCATGCTAAAATATAAAGGTCATGGTCACACTGAAGGTCATTAGATGGGTTAAATACTAATTTTTTCTTCACGAAAACTTAAAATTGCCTATAACTATCTCATTTCTTGATATTTCTTGCATCAAACTTTCAATATATACTCATCATAAAATATTCTATTTTGACATAGTGTCTTGGGTAGTGCATCTATTTGGACGCATGGATTTCATCTGTGACCTTGACCTACATTTTGGAGCTGATGATTTTTAGCTCTACTATGATTTCTAGTTGTGCCTTTTGCGTTTTTTTCCGATTCATTGATTTTTGATGGAGTTACGGCCCCTTGACACTTTTACTTTTAAATTTCTTGTCAGCGCTACTCCTCCTAAACGCCTTGTTGGATTTGATGAAACTTGGCAGGAAGCATTGGTTAGATGTCTAGTTAGTAATATCCCGCTTTTGTTCCAGTTCGCTGATTTATGACGGAGTTATGGCCCTTTGACATTTTTACTTTATATTTCTTGTCGGCGCTACTCCTCCTAAACAGCTTGTTGGATTTTTACAAAATTTGCCAAGACGCTTCAGTATGATGTTTAGTTGTGCAAAGCGTGGTATATCAATGAAATCTTGGACAAGTTCTAGCTATATCTTGTTAGTAATGACAGAGTTATGGCCCTTGATTTGTTGAAAAATGCTATATTGTATTTTCCTTTCTTAAATCTGTAGTTACTTCATTTTTAGCTCTACTGATCAGAGATCAGCAGAGCTTATGCCGTGGTGCGGCGTCCGTCGTCCGTCCGTCCGTCCGTCTGTCCGTTAACTTTTATTTGTAGCGACTACTTCTCTGAAACTACTGGATGGATATTCATAAAACTTTACAGAAATGTTGGCCATGAAGTCTAGTTGATCCTAGCAAAAATTCATGTTGATGTGAAATCCAAGATGGCCGCCAAAGCTAAAAATAGATTTTTTAAATTCAAGTTTGTAGCGACTACTTCTTGAAAACTATAAGTGATATTGATATGGGACTTTTTCTTAAATGATCAGCATGACATGATGTTGGTCCTTGTCGAAAATCGTTTTGATTTGACGTTAAACATGGCTGCCAGCGGCCATCTTTGTTTACATAGAGTTATATAATGAAAACTTGTAGCGACTACTCCTCTGAAACTACTTGACGGATTTTCATGAAACTTTACAGGAATGTTGCTCTTAATGTCTAATTGATCCTAGCAAAATTTCAGATCGGCCAGAAATTCACGATGGCTGCCACAGTTAAAAATAGATTTTTAAAAAATAAGTTTGTAGCGACTACTTCTTGAAAACTATAAGTGATATTGATATGGGACTTTTTCTAAAATGATCAGCATGACATAATGGTTATCCGAGTCGAACATTATTTTGATTCGACATTAAACATGGCTGCCAGTGGCCATCTTTGTTTACATAGAGTTATATAATGAAAACTTGTAGCGACTACTCCTCTGAAACTACTTGACGGATTTTCATGAAACTTCACAGAAATGTTGCTTTTGATATCTAATTGATCCTAGCAAAATTTCAGGTCGGCCGGAAATTCAAGATGGCCGCCATGGCTAAAAATAGATTTTCAAAATACAAGTTTGTAGCGACTACTTCTTGAAAACTATAAGTGATATTGATATGGGACTTTTTCTAAAACGATCAGCATGACATGATGGTTATCCGAGTCGAACATTATTTTGATTCGACAATAAACATGGCTGCCAGTGGCCATCTTTGTTTACATAGAGTTATATAATGAAAACTTGTAGCGACTACTCCTCTGAAACTACTTGACGGATTTTCATGAAACTTCACAGAAATGTTGCTCTTGATGTCTTATTGATCCTAGCAAAATTTCAGGTCGGCCGGAAATTCAAGATGGCCACCATAGCTAAAAATAGATTTTCAAAATGCAAGTTTTTAGCGACTACTTCTTGAAAACTATAAGTGATATTGATATGGGACTTTTTCTAAAATGATCAGCATTACATGGTGTTGGTCCTTGTCAAAAATTATTTTGATTAGATGTTAAACATGGCTGTCAGCGGCCATCTTTGTTTACATAGAATTATATAATGAAAACTTGTAGCGACTACTCCTCTGAAACTACTTGACGGATTTTCATGAACTTCACAGGAATGTTGCTCTTGATGTCTAATTGATCCTAGCAAAATATCCGGTCGGCCGGAAATTCAAGATGGCCGCCACGGCTAAAAATAAATTTTCAAAAAACAAGTTTGTAGCGACTACTTCCTGAAATCAAAATCAATCAGTAGAGCTTCAAGGTCATTGACCTCTTGTTAGATCACCTGAGCCGAAGACTCAGTGATCTATTGGGATCACTCTTCGTCCGTCGTCCGTCCGTTGTCCGTCGTCGTTAACTTATGCTTCAAACGACCTCCTCAGAAACCGCTTGGCAAATTTTGCCCAAACTTCACATAGATGATTCTTAGGTGAATGCTTTTTAGATTTGTTAAAATTAGGTCAGCGCGACATCCAAGATTTTTTTTCTTTTCAAGAACCGCTGGACAGATTTCAACAGTTTCTCTTTTAAAATGATCGCCAATGTCTAGACTATCAAAGTTTGTTCAAATGAAGTCCCCGGGGTCAAAAATGGTCTGGCCCTGGGGGTTCAAAGTTTGTATATTGAGATTTTGCATGTTTTTCATAGACTTGTATAGGAAAAAAAAAATAAAAATCTTCTTCTCTAAAACCACAAGGCGCAGAGCTCTCATGTATTAAATGTAGCATCAGCTTATGGTCCTCTACTAAGTTTGTTCAAATGGTGACACTGGGGTCAAATTTGGTCCCGCCCCAGTTTTACATAGACTTATATAGGAAAAAAAAAATTGTTTTTATCAGAAACTACAAGAGTCAGTCATTTAATATTTTGCATTTACTATAAGCTTATGGTCCTTTACCAAGTATGTTCAAATGGTGACCCTGGGGTCACATTTGGCCCTGCCCCAGGAGTCACATGTTTTACATAGACTTGCATAGGGAAAAACTTAAAACATCTTCTTCTCTGAAACTGCAAGAGCCAGAGGTTTAATATTTTGCATTTGCTATAAGCTTATGGTCCTATACCAAATTTGTTCAAATTGTGACCCTGGGGTCACATTTGGCCCCACCCCGGGGTCACATTTTTATATCGACTTTTATAATGAAATATTTAAAAAATCTTCTTGTCTGAAACTACAAGAGCTAGAGGTTTAATATTTTGCATTTAATATAATCTTATGGTCCCCTACCAAGCCTGTTAAAATGGTGATCCTGGGGTCACATTTGGCCCCGCCCTGGAGGTCACATGTTTTGCAAAGACTAACATAGGGATTTTTTTTTTTAAATCTTCTTTTCGGAAACAGCTTGGTCAATTTTGACCAAACTTCACATGGATGATCCTTAGATGAATGATTTTTAGATTCATTAAAATTAGGTCAGCACAACATTCAAGATGGCTGTCATTACCATATATGGTCGAAACGTTAAAATCTACTTCTCAAAAACTGCTGGACAGATTTCGACAGTTTTTCTTTTAAAGTGATCGCCAGCGTCTAGACTATCAGGCACACAGCTCTCATATATTACATGGGGTCACATTTGGCCTTGTCCTAGGCGTTACACTCTAGCACCTTCATTTTGTATTTGATCTTTACCAAACTTTGTCCATGTCTTTATATCAATGTTGTTACACAACAGAGGCCGCATTTCTCGAACAATCTTAACCAAACTTGCACAGATTGTATATGACATAAGATTTCGAAGAAGTTTGATAATGCCATTACTCAGGTGATCAATTTAGGGCCAAAATTGTTTATCTGATCTTTACCATATTTGTTTAGAATGTTAATATACCATGCCCCCCCCCCCCCCCCCCTCATGATTACCAGGTTTGCGATCTAAGGCCATCCTATCCATGTTGTTTTTGCAATGTTTTAAAAGAAGTACTGATGGGAATTTTATGTCGACAACCCTTGATAAAAGAGCCATTTTAACCAGTAGAGCGTCCACAGGCCATCTTGGCTGCTCTTGTTTTTAATAGAATGGCATTTTGTTTTTAAACAAATGCACTTAAATGTCATCTCAGCAAACTGCAAACTCCATTGTTTTTAGTTATTAAAATGTTTACAAACTTTCATTTAAGCATCATTGACCTTTTATTTTTAAGTCCAGCCCCTGTTAGGCGAGACTTGTGAATCTGCGGATTTCTTGTTTTTCTTCACGAAAACTTTGTCAGGCCAGTTTGTCAAGATCATTTATCTGGGTCTAAAAAACCTTGTTATACTGACAAACCTGCTGACAGGCGACACACGTGTTCCGCGGAACACCCATCTAGTTGAATTAAATACAAGTTTAAAATTGTGTGGCCCTACACTATTTTCTTTGTTTATGATGTGATTTCGTAGTGTAAAATTAATTGACCCGTTTTCAAAGTTAAATAAATTTATTATATTTAATTGATAACAAAACAGTTACCGCAGAATCTGAATCTTGTTGTCCACTGTCCATGGTAAAGCAAGGAATATTTAAGGGACACAATTTAACATTATAGTTAGCACCTAGATTTATTCATCATAATCATTTTCGCTTTAACCTGCTTCCATATATTTAAGTTATAGTTTTCAATTATTCTCTCTTCGTAATTTTACAATATTTAAAGTTTAAATAATTGTTGGTTCAATTTATTACATTTTTATCGGTTAAAGATTGGGATTTCTCAGTGAAAGAATATTCATAATCACTAAATATTATTAACTAACTCCGAACACAAAAATAACTAACTGTGACACTGAGTTATGACGTCAATAAAGTGGTGCTGACGTTGACGTCATCCGCCGATAACGTTCAATAAAACTAATAATTTCGGTTAAAAACATGCACAAAATGATTTAAAATGTAATAACAGATTATTTAACTGCTGTGTTCGATTATAGGGAAATCCTTCACTCGATGGTAGACGTGTTTTGTTATTTCACTCACTCGCATACGCTCGTTCGTGGAAAAAAACACACGTCTACCATCTTGTGAAGGATTCCCCTATATTTGATCCCAGCAGTTAAATAATCTCTATATAATCAGCAAATAATAATTTACAATTTGTCTTGTGCAAGTGATGTAGAAAAAACTGAAGGGATGCCATCTAGATTCCATCAGTCCCTTTAAGATGATAATAGATAAAAAAAATCATATATGCGGAACTAATAATTTCTGTATCAAATGACAGGAAGGGACTTTTGTCATTTTTCTGTGAAAAAATGAGACATTTTATAGATTTGGCCCTACAATAATCACACCTGATTTTGTGATGCCGTAACATGTGACGCCTGATGGTAGTCGTGCATCATGAAAAGTCATAATGCATCAAAATAAGAATAATCATAGAAAATGTTTTACCCAGATACCTATCGTTTACCTTTTTAGTTACCAGCTCTGGCCACAAACCTAATAAACAGATATAGGACACTGTGAAATATACCTGAACAGTGTAAAAATTTCACAAAATGTTGCCTAACTTTAAACACTTGTATCTTGAAGATATAAGTTTCATTTTTGCCAAAACCCATCACAAATCTATTTGTCCTAATAATAGCATTTTCCTTTACCGTTTTAAACAAAAAAGGAGTTCAACAAAACCTTTTACAATGTCAAACTTTAATTTTTCAGAGAAAAGCCAAAAATGATGAGATGTTTATCTTATGTTGAAAATAAAAAATAATTATAATAACCCCATTTTGATATTCATTATGAATCTTTTGAATGAATTCTCATCAAAATCAATGAATAAATGAGAAAGGAGATAGAAGGAAAAGTTAAGGTGTCACATGATATTTTGGATACTTCATTGGTTCAGATAGGACGTTTTCTATCTGCTGATTAATGTCTGTGCTTATGGATACAAGATTCAGATGCCTGGCTTTAAATTTATGACAAAATAAAAACCTATCCCACATATGGCTTGTTTTTAGCTCTACTGATCAGAGATCAGCAGAGCTTATGCCGTGGTGCGGGGTCCGTCGTCCGTCTGTCAGTCAGTCCGTCTGTCTGTCTGTCCGTCTGTCCGTAAACTTTTATTTGTAGCGACAACTCCTCTGAAACTACTGGATGGATATTCATGAAACTTTACAGAAATGTTGCCCATAAAGTCTAGTTGATCCTAGCAAAAATTCATGTTGATGTGAAATCCAAGATGGCCGCCAAAGCTAAAAATAGATTTTTAAAATACAAGTTTGTAGCGACTACTTCTTGAAAACTATAAGTGATATTGATATGGGACTTTTTCTAAAATGATCAGCATGACATGATGTTGGTCCTTGCCAAAAATCGTTTTGATTCGACGTTAAACATGGCTGCCAGCGGCCATCTTTGTTTACAGAGAATTATATAGTAAAAACTTGTAGCGACTACTCCTCTGAAACTACTTGGCGGATTTTCATGAAACTTTACAGGAATGTTGCTCTTAATGTCTTATTGATCCTAGCAAAATTTCAGGTCGGCCAGAAATTCAAGATGGCCACCATGGCTAAAAATAGATTTTCAAAATACAAGTTTGTAGCGACTACTTCTTGAAAACTATAAGTGATATTGATATGGGACTTTTTCTAAAATGATCAGCATGACATGATGTTGGTCCTTGTCAAAAATCATTTTGATTAGACGTTAAACATGGCAGTCAGCGGCCATCTTTGTTTACATAGTTATATAATGAAAACTTGTAGCGACTACTCCTCTGAAACTACTTGACGGATTTTCATGAAACTTCACAGGAATGTTGCTCTTGATGTCTAATTGATCCTAGCAAAATTTCAGGTTGGCCGGAAATTCAAGATGGCCGCCACGGGCTAAAAATTCAAAAAACAAGTTTGTAGCGACTACTTCCTGAAATCAAAATCAATCAGTAGAGCTTCAAGGTCATTGACCTCTTGTTTACACTACCTAAAACATAGTTTATTCCCTGAATATATTGAATCAAATGTTTATTTCAGGGCACATTAATACGAGTGTTCGACACAAGTAATGGGCAGCAACTCCATGAACTTAGAAGGGGAGCTAATCATGCAAACATTTACTGGTATGAAGCTGATATTACATTTTATTACACTATAGCCAGGCCTTTCAGTTCTCCAAGAAATTTTTCTTTTGATCACATTGTTAGGTTGACAATATATAACAAACACAGACTGTCTTAAGTAATCAACAAGCTATAATAGTTCACTGACATCACTTCTAAAGCAAATTACAAGCACATTGATTTCTTTTCAGTTTTCAAACAGGTCACATGTGATGGAAAGGGCTATTTAGTTAGAACTCTGTACATATGCAAATATGTTTACTACAACGCTATGTCTTGACATTGTTCTCCTTATTTTTCAGTATAAATTTTAATCAAGATTCCACATTATTGTGTGTATCTAGTGATCATGGAACAGTGCATATATTTTCTACAGAAGACAGCAAAAAGAACAAACAGTCCAGGTAAAGTGTGTTTGTTATCTGCAGGTTTATATATAGTCACTCCCACTATCTAGGGACCACAACATGTCTACATAAGTATGGTGTCTTGTGTGGACTGACCTTTTTAGAGCTTACGCCTGCACAAAGGTTTAAGAGAGTTAATGCCATACCTATAGTTTTGTTAAATATTCTAAGCCATCATCTGGCATTGGAAACAGTGTAGCTTTGTGTTAAGTTCTGGCTCACCTTTATGTCTGCTCGTTTTCACATTATTAACCATACAGTTTGAAAACATCTTTATGATTTAATATTCAAAATAGGTCACAATAGACATTCAGACTCAATTTTGTTGTGTCACTTGTGTAACATGGCAGACATTTAGGGATCACTTTGTCCGTCGCCACCCATCACACTTTTACTTGCAACCTAACCTTGGCTATAACTTGAAAAGTATTTTATCTTTGTTCATAAAATTTCACACACATATTCATCTTACCTCAAGGAATGTCGTAACACATTTCCAGTAACTCCGGCTTTCATTTTGGCAGAAATGCATTCTTCATAAAATTTAACCTGCAGCCTAATCAAGTTTATAGCTGACCATAACTTGAAAAGAATTTGACCTATGTTCATGAAACTTCACACATCTTCATCTTACCCAAAGGAACGCCGTAATACATGTCCAATAACTGTGACTCTGTTTTGGCAGAGTTATGCCCCTTTTCATAAAACTTTGACCTGCAGCCTAACCCGGCTTATAATTTGGCAAAATATTGATCTATGGTCATAAAACTTTATACAGTTCTTCTTTATCAATTATTTAATGCCGTTGACATGTCCAAAAACTCTGAATTTCATGTCAGCAGAGTTATGCCCCTTTTCGTACAACTTGAACCTGCAACCTAACCTAGCTGATAACTTGGTAAAATATGAAACTTTATACAGTTCCACCTTATCAGTTATCCAGTGCAGAGTTGTGCCCCTTTTCATAAACTTTAACAATTAAAAAAAAAACTGCTCCATAATTTATGATGGATTGCACCCCATGTCATGAAACTTTGTAGTAAAACTTTGCAATGTACTTGCTGAAATAAAGCACATAACAGGTGACACACTAGTTCTGTGGAACACCCTTCTAGTAATTAGTTAGATTTCTAAGACTGTAAATAACTATTAAGTCTTTAGAATTCATCCACAGGGATCGTCATATCTAGCCTTTTTAGAGCCTTCAGTAATGATAGAAATATACATCTAAAAAAGTACTAAACATCATATAAAGAAGAGGTTATCATTCTGACCTTCACCTTCTTTTGCATGCCTATCTTTGTTTTTGGTTAGGTTCATCACTTAGTTATCAATAACCCTTGACTTTTAAACTTCATATGCAGATTTTTATGGAATGGTAATGTTGGTGTTACATTTCAAGAAATAATGTTTCTAGTTCATAAACATTTGCTTTCCAACAATCTTCATTGCCAATATTGGCAATATTTAATATTCCTTCCCTTCTTCAGTCTTGCAGGTGCTGGATTTTTACCAAAATACTTCAGTTCCAAATGGAGTTTCTGTAAGTTCCAGGTCCCCGGTGGTGCTCATTGTGTGTGTGCCTTTGGTTCCGAAAGCAATTCTATGATAGGTGAGTATCTCAGTGTGGCTCTAGAAACATTAATAAATACTTGCTTCCTGTGTAACTCTTCCATAGCATGGTTTGAATAATATCTTATCCTCGGAATCTAAATACTAAATATTACTAAAATATCATGTGATGCGGACATGAATGACATCTTTTTATTTTCTTTCATTATCATTTCTTAAGGGTCAATTTTAAAGAAATTAATGATTTGTTATGAAAGAAAAGGTATCCACAGTGCACTTTTAAACAGGTTGTGGGGTAGAAAGAAACCCTCTGTCATTTTAGTAACTATGTTTGGCATATTAATTTCCCCTTTATTGTACAGGAGTATGTCCTCCGGTCATGACAACGAACCAGAGGAATTTCCTCTGTATCCACTCCGCTTCTGTGGCTCTGATGGACCTTTATAATGTTCCGTTGAGTCATCGAGATTCAACTGCCCTTTCTGAAAAAATGTACTTGAATAAACTCCCGGTAGGTAATGTGTTGCTGACACTGGATACAGTGGCAGGCATATACCAGTAATATCATTTAGTCAGTCACGATGCTATCTTCTTTGACGTGCACACACTAATTCATACCAATTCAAAACTACTAATAATTTCAGATATTTAATCCTTGTTATTTAAAGAAATTAACCCGCCAAATAACGGCAAAACTCTCTATCTGCGTATGCAGGTTATATAATAATTTGTATGTGCTGATTAAAAGTATAGGTTTATTCATGGTAACTCTTAATTCAACGCTCCAGTTTTGGGGTTCAGCCCGGCTGGTTAAAGCCGTTAATATTTTGTTTATAGAGTTTGGATTCTCAAAGTATGTAAGTTATATATATTCAGGGCTCAATCTAGGCCAGGAATTTAGGGAGAAGTCACTTCTCCCTCAAGTGATTTTAGGGAGAAGTGGAGAGAATTTAGGGAGACTTCACGCGACGTGTATACGTATACAACGGTTGAATAGTCATCACCATGTATATTACAATGCAGTGAATACAGTGTAATGCACACTAATTCTTTTTACTCTATAATATGAGCTTGAAATATTGATGCAAATTTCTATGATAATGGATTTATTACTATACTGTACCTTTCTAACCTTTTTTTTTTTTTTTTTTTAAAAATATTATTTTTTTTTTTTTTTAAATAATTTTTTTTTTTTTTTTTTTTTATAAATTTCGGCGACTTAAACTTCGCTTTGATGTGCTGCCAGGGCGAAGTCAAGAGATCGCGGGCGCGTTCTTCGCCCGAATCGCCCAGTAGATTGAGCCCTGTATTATATTTATATATATATATGTATATATATCATCGTCAGTAAGTTTAGAAACATTGTACATCTGTTGTAAAATTTGACTTGATGGTGGGATAGAGCTTTAAAATTGTATTAATAAAAAAGCTATTTATTAGATCCGCCTTAATTTCAAGTTCCTTTATTTTGTTACATTCCTTATTAGTAGTGTATTAGAAGTGTATTAGTAGTGTATTGGTCAGTATCTCACTGTTTATTAAGAATTTATGCCTACTTGCTCTAAACCTTTGTCTGATTTTGGTTTGTCCACACACACTCTCAGCATGTCTGAAGGGATGTATTCATATCAGTCATACTCCAAGGTACCCTGCCCTAGTACCGGTAAATCTCAATTAATATTCCCCGCTCCCCCAGTCCCTAGATTCATACTTTCTGCCTGCCTGCCTGCCTGCCTGTCTGTCTGTTTGACTGTTGACACACCCTTGTTCAGTATTTAACTCTTCAAGGGTCTTTCAAATCCCACTGGGAGCTCGACTTGTAAGTGAGGAAGTGTCAACTCTTACGTATGGCGGGAGTTGTACAGTACTGGTTCTACCCAGGAAAAGTGGGTGATCAGCCTCCACCACAAAAAAATCGACCGTCATATATAACCTTACATGTGTTGAAAATGACGTAAAACACCATGCAAACACATAACTCTTCAAGGCATATAGCTGCACTCATGAAACTTTACAGGTAAATTGAACATAATGAGAGAATGACCCCTTTATATTTTGGGGTCAAAAGGTTCAAGGTCAAGGTGACCATGACTTGATAATGTGATAAAATAAACCTTTTCCGCTCTATGACTCTTGAAGATTTGTAGCCGGGTGCATCTTCATCTTGTCTGCTCTATAAGTCTTTAAGACTTGTAACCATACACCTTTTACAGGTAGACTTTCCATGGTGAGAAGATGGCCCCTATGAATTTCAATAGGTTCAAGGTCAAGGTCACTGTGACAAGATCATGAAAACCTTTTTATACTCTTTACTCTTCAAGGTTCACTTCGCATCCATGGTCCCAGTGGCAGTATAACAGTTGGCCCTTCTGGACAACAGTTCTAGTTGATGCTGTTACATGTAAATGCCAATTCTCTGCTTGTAGTTGTATGTGTAGATGGCAGGTTATTGTTAATGAACACCTCTTTTTTTGCAGTTGTATGTGCAGATGGCAGTTATTACAAGTTTGTGTTCAATCAAAAAGGCGAGTGTACACGCGATGTTTACTCACAGTTCCTTGAGATGACGGACGAAAGATCGTAGCAGATTACCGATAATCAAACTGTGCTTCAGTGACATTTAATTGCGGCTTTAAAAAAAAATCACAGTTGATTGAAGTGTTCAAATTTACAAGCATTCTTCCTGATTTCCAGAGGTGGTTAACTTTTGAACAGTATCAGGGACTAGGCATTATTTCTTCTGGTCGCTTTAAGGGATCAGTAACTGTTCAAATCAGTTTTGACCTATGAATTTTTAGATCACCTGAGCCGAAGGCTCACAGGTGATCTATTGGGATCACTCTTTGTCCGTTGTCCCTCGTCCGTCCGTCGTCGTCGTCGGCATTAACTTTTACCTCGTTAAGACAATAGGGCCTTCATTTTTCATCCGATCTTTACCAAACTTTAACAGATTGTTAATATCAATGAAAGCTCGGACAAATTCGAAAGCCAGCCAGTTTGGACCAGTAACAGCAGAGTTATGGCCCTTGATTTAGTTAAAAATGCTATATTTTGCCTCGTTAAGAGGATAGGGCCTTCATTTTTCATCCGATCTTTACCAAACTTTACCAGATTGTTAATATCAATGAAAGTTCGGACAAGTTTGAAAAGCAGCCAGATCGGACCAGTAACAGCGGAGTTATGGCCCTTGATTTAGTTAAAAACGCAAAATATTTTGCCTCGTTAAGATGATAGGGCCTTCATTTTTATGGGCATATAGTAATCGCACCGTCCGTCCGTCCGTCATTCCGCAGTTTGTTCGAAAACCAGCCAGATCACCCAGGAACAGGGGTGTTATGGCCCTTGAATTAGTTAAAAATGCTATATTTTGCCTCGTTAAGACGATAGGGCCTTCATTTTTCATCCGATCTTTACCAAACTTTACCAGATTGTTCATGTCAATGGAAGCTCGGACAAGTTTGAAAAGCAGCCAGATCGGACTAGTAACAGCGGAGTTATGGCCCTTGATTTAGTTAAAAACGCTATATTTTGCCTCGTTAAGATGATAGGGCCTTCATTTTTATGGGCATATAGTAATCGCACCGTCCGTCCGTCCGTCATTCCGCAGTTTGTGTCCAGACTGTACCTTGAAAACCCCTGCATGGATTTTTAATAAACTTGGCACAAGTGATCACCATAACAAGACGATGTGTCGCGCGCAAAACCCAGGTCCTTACCTCAAAGGTCAAGGTCACACTTGAAGTTCATAGGTCAAAAACAGGTACGCAATTTCGTGTGTCCGGACCGTAACGTCACAACCCCTTCAGGAATTTTAAATAACTTGGCACAAGTGATCACCATAACCAGACAATGTGTCGCGCACAAAACCCAGGTCCGTACCTCAGAGGTCAAGGACTCATATGTCAAAAACAGGTACGCGATTTCGCGATTTTTTCATCTTTCATCAGTTTTTGCGCACAATATGACCTATTTTTGTGTCGATATTCCGTAAAACACTATTCATTCATTCATTCATTTTACCAAGTTTGTTCAAATGGTAACCATGGGGTCAAATTTGGCCCCGTCCCGGGCGTCACAGTTTTACATAGATTTATACAGTAAAATATTTAAAAAACTTCTCTGAAACTACAAGATCCAGAGGTTTAATATTTTGCATTTACTATGAGCTTATGGTCCTTTACCAAGTTTATTCAAATGGTGACCCCTGAATCACATTTGGCCCTGCCCCAGGGGTCACATGTTTTACATAGACTTGTATAGGGAAACACTTAAAACATATTATTCTCTGAAACCACAAGGTACACAGCTCTCAAAAATTACATGTAGCCCTGGGGTCACATTTGGCCCTGCCTCACGGGTTACACTCTAGCACCTTAATTTTGTATTTGGTTTTTATCAAACTTTGTCAGTGTCTTTATATCAATGTTGTTAACACAACAGAGGCCACATTATTTGAACAATCTTAACCAAACTTGCACAGATTGTATATGACCATAAGATTTCTAAGAAGTTTGTTAATGGGCCAGTACTCAGGTGATCGATTTAGGGCCATCTTGGCCCTCTTGTTGTAACTTACACTATTTTTTTCTTCATTGAGAAAAGTGATGTCAGTGATTATGGTTATATCCTTCTTTTAATAGACTTATTCTGGAATAGGTCTCTCATGGGTTTTACCAGTCACATGATGTAGGTACAAACAACTTATACTGTTATATTCATCACGTGCAACTTGGACAAAAAATGAGTGTTCCACAACATTTCTTTTCATTTGGAAAGTTGGTCTACCATCTTTTTACCCGATTCAGACCAATTCCGGATTAGGACTATTGCTAAACTTTCTGGCTGGTGCAGATCACGGGGTGGTGCAGCCATTGTGATATCCAAGCATTGGTCAAGTATGTCTTTTTATATAGGGAAAAATAGAAACGTACATATTTAAGTGAGGTGAAGCTGAGTATAGCATGATTTAAATCTGTGACTGGTTCTCATTCAAATATTTTTATCAAAGATTGATTCAATATTCTGTGACTGGTTCTCATTTAAACCTGTTCCTCAGAGACTGGTTCAGTATGCCATCATTTAAATCTGTGGCTGGTTCTCATTCAAACTTGTTATGACAGACTGGTTCAAGGGCTTGATTTTGCAGAATATTTTGCCTGTAAAGAAACAAATGAAAAAATCTCAAAATGGTTGAGGTAACTTTTAAGTTAAATAATGCACACAAAGAAGATCATGCATCACACAACTGGTGGTAACATTTCAACTCGTATAAGGTGATGTTGAACTAAGCTGTATATTTAATATTTATTAAGATTGTGTCTTTGTTTCTTTGTCATCGACATATTGTGTGATTATGGTTTTTGACAATGATGAAAATAAGTAAATATATATCTCCTTAAAAAGTGCAAAAAATGTATATTCTGTATCAAAAATGGTAGATATTATGTTTTTGTTCATTGATGAACACAAGATTCATATACATTACATTTAATCATCACTTTTTCATTATGTTATGCACCATCAAAAGAAAAAAATAACTATGAAGTTAGTGGAGAGGACTTTTTATGATGAATTTTATAACTTTGAAATTAAAAAATAATAATAATACTCCGAAAGTAAAGGAAACACATTTTGCTAAAAGCAGGTGTATATATGTACATGTAGCTGTAGATGATACAATCTGTTGTGTTTGACAGTCATATCTTTGACTGTAGCTTATAAAGCATTCATCTCATTGGTACATTTTCTCTATGTTTAGCTTGACTATTCAAACAATAAAAGACTCCCTACCCCCTATAAACCCATGGTGTGTCATATCAACCAAATTTCCAGTTTGATTTGGTATGTTCCACTTGATGACATAGATATGATTTTAGGACATGTGCAAAACCCAAAACTGACACAAAAACAGATACACAATGCCATAATTATACCCCGCTTTCACAAAGTGAAGTGGTGGCTATATAGGAATCAGGCTGTCCGTAACGTCCTGTTGTGTCACATATTACATTTTTTGTCCTGTCGCATCGGGTCGTTTCATGCTCTGTAACAAATTATTATTACTTGCATTCCTCAGTTTTGAATCTGTTGTTCCTGAACTTCATATACGCATAACTGATCAAAAAGCGGGGGGTATTCATCACCTTTAGTGATAGTTCTAGTTTATACATGTACATAGGTATCTAGCATGAGTGCCTGTTTAATATTGAGTTTATTAAAGGAGTATGATTAAATTATAGTATGATGCAAGACTCTGGAGAGAGCATCAAAACAATTTTTCCAATGATTTTAATTAACTTGATATTAAATCGGCATATATGTGGGATTCTATTTATCATGATGATATGTATTAGCTTTATCACTCCAGAAATGATAAAAATGCCGCATAACTTACATTCGTTAATGTATCTGCCTATATAGCATTGTCCTTTGATGACGTATGTTGCTTTGGTCTTCTCCACATGACATCAAATGACGGAACTGCCTTGTTGATTTCCCTTATCTATTTTTATGTGCCCTGAAATTTTCAGGGGAGCATATAGTCACCGTTTTGTCCGTTCTTCTGTCCGTCCGTCCGTGTGTCTGTCTCATTTGTGTCCGGAGCATAACTTAAAAACTACTGGTGTGACTGCAATGAAACTTCACACAATGATATAGGGCAATGAGAGGAAGTGCTGAGTGCAAGAACTGTAACTTTGTCTTAATTGAAATTAGAGTTATTGCCCTTTGTCATTTTATACTTAGAATTGTTGTCCGGAGCATAACTTCAAAACTACTTATGGGACTGCACTGAAACTTCACACAATGATAAAGGACAATGAGAGGAAGTGCAGAATGCAAGAATCATAACTCTGTCTAAATTCAAATTAGAGTGAATTATTTCAAATTAGAGTTACTGCCCTTTGTAATTTTATACTTAGAATGTTTGTCTGCAGCACAAGTTCAAAACTACTTATGGGAACTGCAATTAAACTTCACACAATGATAAAGGGTGATGAGAGGAAGTGCAGAGTGCAAGAACTGTAACTTTGTCTTCATTACTCTGCAGTTCAGGGTGAGAAGGTTCTAGGCCCATTTTCCATATTTTATCTCAATGTACATGGAAGATGAGCCTGGCATGTTCATGCCTGTTAGGCGCCATATAACCTTTTCATGTGTTGGTGCGCCTTAAAACCCAATTCAATTCATTTAAATTAGAGTTATTGCCCTTTGTAATATTATACTTATAGTTCCTGTCCGGAGCATAATTCAAAAACCACTATGGGGAAAGGCAGTAGGAGGAAGTGCAGAGCACATGAACCATAACTCTTTCTTCATTCACATTGCCCTTTGTAATTTTATACTTATTATTCTTGTCCAACAACCTATCATGGGACTGTAATGAAACTTCACACAATGATAAAGTGCAATGAGAGGAAGTGCAGAGCACAAAACCATATGGGGGGTATGAAATAAAACCTTAATTTCAGCTTAAAAAGTTTGCATATTGTAAAATTAAAGCATTTAATAGGTAATTTTAAACAGGTTATCACATTTTTGCATTAAAAATTTTTTTTAAACATGTTTTATTGTCCAGATATCTGTTATAAATTCCTGCTAATATATAAGCTTTCCCATCGCTTAATGGAATTATGGCGGGACCTCGTAATGGTCTCCCTCTTTCTCTCTAGTGTGGCTCGTAATAACCTATAATGTGTTGATGAGCCATTAAAAACAACATTAAACAAATTTAAATTTATTAATAGAGAAGCAATAGTTGTCTCCCTTTTGACTTTTCAGTGGTGAGACAAGAATGGTGTTTACACATGCTATATTATATAGAAATTCAGACAATTATAAGAAGGGTGTGAATCATTTGCATTTTATCTCCTATAAATACATGTACATAGTGCTATAGTCAAGGGCCACAGATGATCGAGTAGGTCATAAATTTGTTTGTATCTTCCATGTTAAGCAAAGTTGCCAGAACATAGACATGCTTGCTGGAGCCATTTCTACAATAGACATGCTTACAATGAATGCCTTGTTGTATTTTGAAATTGTATGATATTTTATGAATGTGTACATGATGTCAGATAAAAAAAAAGACATAAAGATTAACTTGCCATTTTAATGTGTATTTTTTCTTTGCGATATTTTTGTTTTGTTTTATAGTTGCTTACCTATAGGGGTTTAACATTTTGGGTTAAATTTGAGGTATATTACCTCCAATTGAGGTTATATTGTAACAATAAATTGGAATATTTGATCTTGCTTAACCTAAGATATTGAAACAAAACTATAGACATACTGCAGGCAAAGCTTGAACCCAGTCTGACAATAGCCACGCTGCACCTGAAGCTTGAACCCAGTCTGACAATAGCCACGCTGCACCTGAAGCTTGAACCCAGCCTAAACAGAACCATAGTCCACTCAGTGCAGAAGGCATCCCTGATGAAGTGCAGCTAGATGGCAGCACAAGTACATATTTGTCATGCATGTCTAGAAATAAAGCCATGTCTGTATATGTTTATAGAGATAGCGTGAATGGTAAATGCTAATGCCAGAGTTTGGAATTAAATCCAGTCCACCAGTCTGAAACTACAGCAAGTCTACCAGATGAAATGGTAAATTTAACACAAATTGGTAACTTAATTCTGTTTTGTTCTACTCCATGGAGAACAAATACCACCCTGAAAGTAAGGTTGGTTACTTTTGCATGCTTGTTTCTTACCCTGCTGATGTTAGGAAGAAACGGCATGGAGTGTATTAAAGCAAAGGGTGGTCATACTCATTTGCCACAGTGACCTAAGAACTGTGAGAACAAGACGTATAATTATAGTGTACAGAAGGACTCATTTTTGTTGCCATCTGCTAAATATTCAAGCATTCAGTCATTCAGTTGTCACATGTCTACGTTTTCCTTGCATTTCTTATACTTATATTAAGCTTTTGTTTTTATGTACATGTTTTATATTTATATATATATTGAAATTTAATTTGATGTTAAGTTGATCGTTTGTCTAGAGAGCCGATAACAGAATATAAGTATTACAAATTCTGAACTTCCTTTGTTGTACATGGTGGTGTTGTGTGGTTGGAATTATGGAAGACACATGGGAATCAGTTTGTGTGTCCTTGTTAGTCACAAATATTCTGTCAAATTCCTTGTTTTAAATCAAACTTGGAATTAATAGTGAAACATTAATGTTCTATTATGAAAATACTTGCTTCCACAAAACAATTATCAATTTCGTCTGCAGAATGTGCAATACGGTAATATTTTAGTATTAGTCACTGTATAATCCCTAATACCCTCCCCCTTCTTCAACTATGTATTCATCATCACCCTGTATTGTTACAGTAGCTATTTGAGTCGTGGCAGAAAACAGTGATCGTGGCCCCAGCGAAAATGGAAAATGGACGTCTTACAAATGAATTTGCAGCAACTCAGTAGTTTTGCAGGTGAAAAGGTTCTGGGCCAATTCTTCATATTTGTATTTTAAGTAAATGGGGGGTGGTACTGGAACATTTATTTCTGTTGGGGCTATTTAACCTTGTTTTGTTGGTGTGCCTTAAAACCCAGTTTAACTCAGCTCACAGTAGTTCTTGCCATCATAACAGATCAAGATTACAGCAGTGTACTCTAGAATGTAAACATCAAGGAGTTTGTTTTATTTTACCTCCAATAAGGTTGTATATTTATGTATTTAATAGGCATTTGTTTTTTATGTTAAAGGGACACACGGTAATGCTTAAAAACTCACAGCGTCCCATTAGTTTTTCTCTTAACTTGAATTTGTTCAATCATTAATATTAATAGTTAGAATAGTTCAAAGCAAATTAGTTTTACATATTACTAACTTTTAATAATATTGCACCAACAATATATTTAACAATTTGGTAAAATAGTGAAGAAAATAGAAATCGTAATTTTTTATTTAATTATATGCAAGCAGTTTTAAAGTCAAAATGACACAGGAGAACTAAATCGAGGAGCAAATTCGAATAAAACTGAAGTATGCCATGTGTCCCTTTAAAAAAAAAAAAAAAGCATAAAACGTAATATTAGCATTGAACGATGTAATAAGACTTGAAGAATGAAGATGGGAGAATTCTCTCTTCTGTCCCTTTTTTATTTTCCTGGCTCAGTTTGTGGAGTTTCTCTTTTTCCTTATGTTGTAATTACCACAGTGAAGTTTACTATATGAATATAGCATTCATTAAAGATTTGTCTTTAATTTGACAGAAAAGGTAAGCTGTGATAAAATACAGGAATATGTAATAGATTGATAACTATGTGAACTAATTTGTGTATTAACCGTCATACATGTTCTTTTACGTCCGCTAAGATTTTAATACAGATATAAAGTATCTTCAGCTATACTGAAACGCAAAAGCGCAACACAGGAATTTTCGCTATATATTGTATGTATAATATGCTGCTGTTAATCGAATGGTACATGGCTACGTACGATCTTTCCCTTTGGAAAAAAATACTAAAACAACACAATACAGCAAATAGTGTTCCTTCAAAGTTTCGTTATTGACAGAGTACAAGTTTGGCTCAAGCATGTGAGCAAACTTAGGATGCACAATTTAGCAAACTCTTTACATTAAATACAGTACTGAACTGGCTCAGTTTTTCAAAGAGGAACTTCAAGATTTATGAATTTCTTCTTACAAGGTGTAGTGTGATTAAAACGTCTACAACATCACAGTTGTGTCCTTTCTCTAGTTAACTGCAACTTTTTTTTTTACAAAATATCTTCGGATTTCTTTGGAATATTATGTGGAATTAAATGTGCCGTATATACAATATATAGCGGAAATTCCCATGTTGCGTTTCTTTTGCGATTCAGTATATGTATTTAAAATGTGAACAAAACAAGTTAATTTTTGCTATGTAAATGTTTATTTTGAACCAGTTGATTTTTGCTGTTGACATTTTGTGTCAATGTTCAATTTGTTATTGTGTATAAATCATGAATGTATATATGTACATTTATTAAAATAAAACATGTATGATATAAATATTAAATGTTAATGGATATAATTTACTTGTTTTTGTTTTTGAAATTGCCTACATTTTGTGATTGGAAAAGAAGACTTTGAAGTGCTTTGAAGTCTATTAAATCATTTTAGAATTATTTTATTTTTAGAATTTTGTGATTCTTGGTTTCAAGAAACTCATTACTCAATGAGTGATACAAATAGTCTTAATCTGTTTCTCACAGCAATTAAAAGGCTCATTCAGTTCAGAGAACAAACTCAGTTGCATCATATTAGCAGGACGTGATGTCATAATACCAGGATGTGATGTCATAATATCAGAAAGTGATGATATGATAGAAGCAACCAAAAGAAAATATGAATGAAGCATTCTGAGTGATAAAAATTGGACCAATGAAACCAGTTTAAAGCACATTACATTTTCAGAACACACTGAGATTTTACTGGATATTGAGTAATGAGGTTCTTGAAATCCAGAAACACAAAATTATAATAATAAAATAATTCTAAAATGATTTAATAGACTGTTTTTGATGTGTATATATCAACAAGTGTGATTGCATGACTCTCTGCAATATGTTCATATAGCACCGCCGTGGTTGAGAGGTTAACAACGTTGCTTTGTAAACCTTCTTGCCTTACCACTGCGGGTTAGAATCCCACTGGGAGCTCAACTTGTAAATGTGAAAGTGTCGATTCTTGCGGATGGTGGTAGGTATACAGTACTGATTCTACCCAGAAATAAGTGGGTCTGCCCCCACCACAAAACAATTGACCTTCATACATAGCCTAAAATGTGCTGAAAAATGACGTTAAACTCTAAACAAACAAAGCAATATGTTCATGTTTCAAAGTTGCTAAGTTGGAATGACTTGGTAAGCTGAATAATTAGGTATCATGGCAGAATGTCCTAATCAACAAAATTTCAAGATTGTCATGATAGCCATAAGCATGTTTTGATTTTTGAGCTCGTTCGTTTACTGATCTCGGCTTCGAAGTCACAGTGTTGTCCGGGTTTATGTATGTCAGTCCGTTCATTCAATCGACTTTCATTTGTTTGTATCTTTTTCATTACTTCTTTTACAAAATGTATCTTTTTCATTACTTCTTTTACAAAATGTATCTTTTTATTACTTCTTTTACAAAACAACGAGACATGGCATTCTAGTATTTTTTCCCTTTGAGTTTTTGAATTCATTTGTTTTACACCAACAAGAAGCCCAAGAAACAAAATTTGTTTATAGTAACAATGACCTTGATTCTGAGTAATCTTAAAAATAATCTCAAAATAGGCAGGATTGTATACGACATTCTGTCGCAATGTGGTAAACCTTACTGCAACACATCTTCATCCAATCATTCATTGCCAAGTTACAGCCCAGATACACGTTTGACCAGTGAGCGTTGCCGCCACCTTGACCCTAGGTTAGTAGGAGTTGTAAACAACACTCAGTCTTCATGTGGTGAACCTCTCTGCCCAGTATATTTCTGATCCCGTCATTCATTGCCGAGACATGGCCCAGACAAGAGTTTGACCTTCGTTGCAATCATGACCCTAGGTTGGCGGGAGTAATCAGCGACACTCCATCTCCATGTGATTAAACTGTCAATATATTTTTGATCCAACCATTCATTGCTGAGTTATGGCCCAGATATGAAACTGAAACCTGCGACACTGACCTTGACACAGCATCGTCTCTATGTGATGAACTTTCTGTCCAGTATCTATTTCATCCACTTATTGCCGAGTTATGGCCTGGACACGAGTTGGACCTTTAACCTTTTCTGTGACCTTGACTCTGTGAGTTGGCAGGAGTTGTATGCGACACTGTCTACATGTGGTTAGCTTTTCTTCCAAATATTTTTAAAATTTGACAATGGAGTTACTGCCCGAACACAAAAAAGCAACAGACCCAGTTCTACCTTTGACGCAACCTTGACCCTAGGTTGGCAGTTGTACAAAACACATTTTCTACATGTGGTAAACATTTCTGCTAAATATCTTTTTGATCCAATCAGTCTTCTGAATTATGGCCTAGATAAGAGATTGACCTTCACAGCGACCCCAGGATGAAAATGTACGCGACAAATCGTCTTCTTGTACGGAGTATTTCTGTCAAACCTTTTTGAAATTAGACTATCCATTACGGAGTAACAGCCGAACACGAAGGCACAATGGACGGACAACACTAATGTTATATGTCCCTTCCTCCACCTTCAGTGGTGGGAGCATAAACACTTTAAAAGATCTGTGGTTCTTGAGAAAAAAAATTAGGTTATGTTTTAACCATTTACCTGTATAGTAATGTGGGCCACCTTAAAAGACATGTTGACTTAATTTTGTAACTAGGCAGGTGTCAAACAAGGTTTTTTGGACCCAGATAAATGACCTTGACAAACTGGCCTGTATAAGTTTTCGTGAAGAAAAAAAATAGTATTTAACCCATATGACCTTCAGTGTGACCTTGACCTTTATATTTTAGTATGGCCATGTCGATGTTGTCATGATTAGTATATATTGAAAGTTTGATGAATAAATATCCAGAAATGAGAAAGTTATAGCCAACGTTAAGTTTTTGTGAAGAAAAAAATGAGTAACCCATATAATGACATTCAGTGTGACCTTGACCTTTATATTTTAGTAAGGTCATGTTGCTGTTGTCATGATGAGTATATATTGAAAGTTTGCTGAAGAAACATGAAGAAATGATAAAGTTTCCGGGACTGACGGACGACAATGTGATCCCTATGTAAAGCATTTTCCTTCAAATTGAATTGGGGTTTTAAGGCGCACCAACACATGAAAAGGTTATATGGCGCCTAAAAGTCATGAACATGCCAGGCTCATCTTCCATGTACATCGAGATAAAATATGGAAAATGGGCCTAGAACCTTCTCACCCTGAACTGCAGAGTTGCTGCAAATTCTATCTTAGAAACTCCATTTACGCTGGAGCCACGTTATTGTTTTTCTGCCACTGCTCTTTTGATGCGAGCGAGATAGCACCTGAAACAATGCAGGGATCATGATGAAGACCTTTAATGAACATGAACAAAAAATGATAAAATGAACATGAATTTGGGGGGATTCTACCCCTCTGCCTACCCCTCCAAAGGGATCTGCAGTGGCCGTATTCTTTGCCCCGTGACCAAAAGGCGACACAAAAATTGAAAGGATTATCCATGTAAAATTTGGTCAAAATTGACAATGCGGTTTACGAGAAGTTGTTAAAAGCAAAAAGTTAATGAGACGGATGGATGAAGAATGATCCAAATAGCTGATTTTTGAGCCTTCGGTTCAGGTGATATTACAAGAACAAAGTTCTGTATATCTAAAAGGCCAAGTCGAAAATTGTCAACACCCCACAATACTGGCATTAGAAAGTTCTATAAATCAAAGCATACAAGATACCCAGTTGGATAGGTGAACCAATTATCATGAGAAAAAACAACCCTTGATAGCTTTTAGCTTCAATTTTCAAAGAAATAATAAGCTATTGTACTTATCCCAGCGTCGGTTAACCGTTTTCGGTGCTCATATCTCACAAACTGCTCCACAGTCACAGAATTCAACGAATCTTCACACCTGTATTCGGCATCAATAAAAAGCGTGCCACGAGTATGTCACGTAACTCCGCAACATATTTTGGCACAGTTATGCACTTTTTTTTATGGATTCAAAATATGTCCGTAATGGTATGTTTGACCACTGCAGAGATTGGAATGAAACTTCACACATGTATTTGGCATCACTGAATAACATTCCACACACGTCATAACTTTGAAATTTACGAGGGGTGTTCAAAAATTACATAAGACTTTTGCTATAAAATCTTTATTATTATAAATTTACACACAATATTAAGCACATCCTTCATGGGATATTTGATATCAGTTCATAATTAAAATTATATAAAGGCATTTTAGACGTTGCCATAGTAACCTATTATAATTTGATGGATACAACATCAGCATTTAATGTGAACCTGTACTGACGTCATTGTGGTAACAAAATAGCATAGATGTTCGCGCATTTTAATGGGCATTTGGAATTCGTTTGAAAAACAAGCTTAATTTGGACTGTCCCGCTCTTGCATTAATGGGTTACTATGAAGACATAGAAAATGCCTTTATATAATTTTTAATTATAAACTGATATCTACTGTTTTATAAAGGTTACATTGATTATTATTGTGTCTACATTTTATTGCTATTTTATAATAAAGACTTTATAGCAAAATTCTACATAATTTTGGATCACCCCTCGTATTTTGGCAGTTATGCCCCTCTTTTAACTGTCTGAAGCAAGTTGAGTTAGAGCTGATCTGTTGAACAAGCACTTAACAGACTGGAATGAACCTTCAAACATGTTTTCGGCATCATAATAAACAACATGCCTCACACAAGTTGTACAACCTATTTTGGCACAGTTATGCCCCTCTGGCAATTTTTTTTAGAAACCTGTATATAAACCGATTGGAATGAAACTTCATATTAGTCCAATACACCTAATTAAGAGCTTTCATGTTGGAAAGTTTACAAATATTTACAGGACATTTTAACAAAATTATGCCCATTTTTCAACTTAGTACCCAGTAAATAGACAGCTCTTGTGGAAAGTGCTCCGTAACACTCATTTGTATACTTTATTTTGTGGGGGATAACGAATACTTCACATTTTGATCCGAGTGATACCATGAATGCCAGTAGTTTAAAGAAACATGAAACATGGAAACTTGTTTGAAATAAGACCATTTTATAATTTCTAGTCATATAAATTATGTATGGTTATCAAAAATATAAACAAAACAAACAATATCTTTTCAAACCATTATTTTATTCCATTTTGATGAAAACAGAAAATCTCAATATTTAAAATAGATCTGTATAATAACTTCTGAAAATGAACACATCGTTTTTCTAGAAAATATGGTTACTTCGATAAAGAACAGACTTCCACATCCCATTTATTGTTGGAACAACCATCTTCAGTCGCAAATTAAGAGATGTCCTGACTTTAGTTAAATTTTCAAACCAAAATAATTACTACACAAAGTACAGTAGTAGTAGACCACCAATTTACCTAGACTCAAAATCTGAGTCAAAGTTGTGTTTTAATACAAATTGAATTGAATTGGGTTTTACATCGCACCAACACATAATACAGATGCAAGAAGGAGTTAGCACAACCAAATGTTCACTCTTTTCCAATGGTATGAATTATGCACAAGACCCACATAAATTATTTGTATATCCACATTTTAGCACTGCAAACTTGTAAAGTGCAAGTTCGGTTGAGCAAATGCGAGTTGAAATTTTCAGCACTTGCAAAACACTGCAAGTGCATCTTTTCTGTACGAAGTCAGCATGATTGAAAGATTGATCAAATAATGAAACACAATAATAAAGAGTTTGATGAGACTTGCTGTCGTTTACATCAAAATATTATAGAAGTATTTTATAAAGTATTAAACATTTATGCATATGAGTGTCTTTGACCAAAAGGAGAAAAAACTGTCTGACAGTAAGAATGCATTTTTGCGAGTTAAAATATTTGCAATATGAAAGTGGGTAAAAAAGTTCTACCCCTGATATTATTTGTGTGGAATTACACTGTGATCATTGTCTACACTATTACAGCATATAGACGTAGATCGATTTCAAATATAGTGCATACTACAATTTACCCATAATTTAATGCACTCGCCTTAATATAAAGATTTATTATTCCATACAGGTAAATGTTTTCAAATATTTACCGGTATACAATATCTGAGGTCTTGATAAGGTGTTAGCACTGAATAATGGGTAAAAATGTGAACACCTGATCTTTTAAACAGAAGATGTGTTGATCTTATAGCATCGTACTCCATTTTAATTTAAATTAGTTGAATTTTAAACCCTAAAGGTACAAATTACATATCAATTGTTTGACTATTTGAAAATAGAATTTTATCTTGTTACCAAACATTTTTTACATCGCCTCTCCACCATTAAATGCAAGAAACATTTAACATCTTTGTTATTAAAGTAACCTTAATTATTCTACACAGTGTATTAATACTACCATCCTTAACATTCAGTCAGCCCTGGACACTGTAAACTCATCAGTCGGCCTTAGTCCTTAATTCATGCAACTTTTCAAGTTAAAATCTTTATGTAGGTTTAGTTGTTTATTCCCGAGATTTACTTTGGTTTATTTACTTTCCTCAAGTTTCTTGTTGCACGTTGTGGGGTCTTCTTTGTTGGTGCTGGTTTTACCTTTGTTGCACCTTTTACTGCTTTCTTTACTTCATCTTGTATCTCTAGAATTTCAGATTTTACCAATGTTTTACCTTTATTCACCTTTTTATTTTTTTTAGTTGTCATATCTTTCTTTTCCTCTGTTTTCTTTCCATTAATCTTTTTTGTTGCAACTTTTTTAGAATTAGCATTTTCGACTTCTTCTTTTATTTCAAGTCTTTGCTTCTTTGAACTTTTCTTAACATCATCTTTGCTGTCAAGAGTTCTTTTCAACAACTTTTCTTCTGCTTTCTTTGACAAGACTCGCACAGATCCATCACCGCGGACCAGAACTTTACCCGTTTCTACCGTGGTGACCTCGTCAATATATGTTGGCATCTCAAACACCTTTACCTCCGGCATGACAATGTCAGTGGCACCTCCTGCAATGTTATGTAACAGTTGAGGTATACGCAGAAGCGTTACAATTAAATAACTAATTTAAGACATTATACCATATTCAGAGCGCCTCCCCTAATAGCAGTGCATGCGCACCCCCCACCCACCCATAAAATCAAAATGCCCCCTCACACACCCATAAAATCAAAATCCAATACATTTTCAATCTTTTGTATACCCATTATTAAAAAAAAATAAAAAAAACTTTTTTAATAAGAGCCCCTTGGCATTTTGCATAGTGGTGCCTGGGGGCTACTATAAGGGGAAATACGGCAGAATCGTTAAATCTTTGTTTTCTAGAGTTATCATATCAGCGGTATTGGAAGACAAAACTAATATACATTAGGCCAGGAAAAAAAATACCTGTGTTTCTAGTTACTCAGCTGAAAAATTAGGGTAGGTAGGTATTTTTTTCTTTTCTTTCTTTTTTCTGCCCATGTGGTTTGGACGATGTTAAAGGGATCTTTAACTTTGTCAAGTAGTTAATTTGTAGTGATTTTGCAAGGAGAGAAGGAAAATAACCTCATGATATCTAACAGTATATTAACTTGTTTGTTTTGAATAAAATAAATTGAAAACACAAGTTTTTTCTGCCATTACAGGGGTCAAGCCAGACTCCAAAAATAGGGAGAAGTCACTTCTCCCTCCAGTCAAAACAGGGAGAAGTTTTTCAAAATAGGGAGACTTGAGGTCGATCGACATGAGACGGACGATTAAATATCGACTAAATAATGCATAATACTAATAAAGCATGTATTATTATTATCATTTTGTTATTATTATTATTATTTTCCCACGGCCTTACAAACTTCAAAGTGAACAGTGCCAAAAATCCTATCTGTCTTGAACACCCCCCCCCCACACACACACACGCCCCCACCCCCACCCCCCACCTTCGTTTCATTTTTATTGAAAAATACTAATTATTCGATAATTACCCCAAACTTAGTTTTCATTCATGCCCGCATTGAGTAACATACGTTATTGATATCTACGTCTAATCGTACAATACAATACATTTCCACTGATTTCTCTCGTCAATAAAACAATCACAAACAAACTCTCTTTATACCAAACACATTTCTTTATTTCATAATTAGCCTCAATAAAACACACAATCAAAGTTTTGCTTATTAAAGATTCTTTACAATTAACTTTGCCGATGTCAATCATATAATTTATATACACCGTCTTTTAAATTATTTATCGTGGGAGATTTTTCAAGGTATCTTGTTGTCAATCATAATCATAACCCCGCCCTTGCGCAGTGTTTTGTAGTACGATTTTTAATTATTCATCAAACGAAAAAATACGACAGCTTTGATTAGTTTACTTAAATAGAATGCGCACATGATTCCCCACATGATCTAATCACGTGATCGCCTAACGAGCAAACATGGCGGTTGATATTCTCATCTCGCCTAAGGCAAGCCGATAAAGATCGATAATTAGGCTATTGCCCTGATTAGATAAGAGTCGCGTTGTTATTTAATGGTAATGGGATTAAATAAGGTACGTGTGATACACGCGCTGATTGTGTATTTTAGAGGCTTTTGTTTATTATGGGGTTAATCACATTTGAAATTGCCGAAATTGATCGAATTTGCCGAAAATGACGGCGACTCAAATTTCGCCCCACATGAATAAAAAAGCGAAGTCGGCCAAACTACAGCGAAGTTTTTAGCGACTTCGCCTAATCGCGTGACCCCTGCATTATGAGTTTATTTGTTGACGGACGGCAGACGGAGTGACAGGCAAAAAAATATCACAATAGCTCCGACCCCTAGAGTTCCATCTTCCATGTGGCTGTGAAAGATTGAATTTTATCATTTCCTGAGGCTGGGTGGTATTGGAAGAACAAATCTACTGGCAGCATGTCATGATTAATGTTTTTCATAAACTTCTGCTCTGTCCCATGACTGCATTTTCCAATTCTAATAGCCATAATGGACGCGCAGTGCACCATGGAGGTGGCCATGTTTTAGCGCATGTATCGTGCTCAATATTTTCGTACATTACCGTTTCTTACCCAGCTTTTTCGTCCTTTTTTTTTTTGATTAAAAACTGTAGGTTCGGCGCCAAAAAATAGCGATGGTTGGGTAACCAGAAACACAGGTATTTTTTTTCTGGCCTTACTGACAGAATGTCTTACAGCAGGGCCCAGCTGTTCAAAGATCAGTTAGCCTAATCCATGGTTAGTGTAAACTTTCAAAGTACATTTTGTCATAAAAATATGTTTTGGACTACTAAAGTGTTTAATTTGCAATTCTTCTTAACAGAATTTTTTCACATGCTCAATTTCTGGTAGAAATATTAATTTATCGGAAATTCAGCGAGATTTGAAATTTTGACTCAACGCTCGGTTAAGTCAGCCGGTCTTTGAACAACTTATTTGTTGATAAATACAGGCATTGTTAAATTGATTACTAGCCTATAATTGGTGAATTTATGAAACAAACTGTCAATCTCGACTTAAACACTTATCCACCAACTTGGAATTGTGCATGGCTTTGTAAGGAAATGTAAGCAAATGTTAAACAAAACGTTTCTGTAACATGTACTCAAAACGCTTCATTACCGGAAGTGGAGAAAACATCATATATTCATGATCCTGAAAATGAGCACCTTTTCTTCGACAGTAAACGAAACAATTCTGCAGAACTATACGGAGTCAAAAAAGAAAGTTTGTACTAAATTTAAGTAACCAACCTCATTACGAATATAACATTGCTGTAAATATGTTCAAACACCCTAACTTTATGTCTGAGAAAAAGTTAAAGTTTGACATTCACGAGAAAATTTCAGAAAACCAGCAATTAACAAGGTGATTGTTGTCTTGTGTTTTCCCATTAAATTCCATATATTTACCGATTTATATACCCGTTCATGGGCATTTGTTGATTTACATATAGAGTTTATATTACTACCATATCATCCCTTATTTGTAAATAGTTTTGTCTTTATATATATTTACATTAATTTTTAATTACTACTTCATTTCTTCATCTTTCATCAGTTTTTGCGCTCAATATGACCTATTTATGTGTCGACGTGCCGTAAAACACCATTCATTCATTCATTCTATTTTATAAATGCATACGTTTTGCATATTTTGAAACTTGTTTTGCTAAATTTGTCATAACTTTTTGAATATTTACAAAAATAGATGGGTACACATCCTTTTTTGACTGAGTATAGATCTATGTACTAACTTCACTACTGACAATAACTTTATTTGAATGGTGTTTTAGGTCATTAGAAGCAGTTCATTTAGGTCATTAGGTCATTTTCCTGGGTAGAACCAGTACTGTAAACCTCCGCCATCCATAAGAATCCACACTTTCTCACTTGACGAAGTCTCAAGCTCACCGTGACAGCAAGACACAATAATTATGTACACTGACAAAAATATAACATCTGAAAAATATCGTAGAACCAAGTGTGAGCCTTACCCAAGCTGACATACAGCGGTACTGCGGTGGTGTCTGACGATTTGATGTAGATGTTACGAATGTTGGCAACACCCCCAGGAACTTTCTCTGCTATCTGATCGACTGTTGCAAGCACGTTGTCAACGACATCTTCTTTACTCATTTTACTGTGAGCTATGAATGCCATACTGCAACAAATAATGCACAGAATTACGTTAATGGTTTATTCTCAGTCGCCCGTTGCTACTTAAAGACATCCAAAAGTGAAGAGATGATTTTACGTCCATTTAAATAAGGGGGAAAACACTTTAAAATCCCTAAAATAAACTGCCACTGTGTTGTACTACTATTATTAGTTTTTTCGGCAATGGGGTTGTATCCCTCCCCAACCCATCAGGAAGACTCCCTTTAATTCTGGATCTGTGGCTTATTATACTCGTTGGGTGGAAGGTTTATTTTATAAAATTAATTTGGTGAAAGAATGTACAAGTTGTCTTTGAATTAAATTGGGAATGTGGTTTCGATTCACTGAGTTGAACTAATCAGCAAAGAAAAACAGCAGTGGGATACCTGGAAGATCCTGTGCCCTGTATGACACATCTGCTGTTGTGTACAACTGTATCTACGACCGTTTGTAAGTCCGACGCACCCAGGTTTATCTGCACTGGACACGTCCTAAAAACAATCAAACATTGTGTTTTCAATTAATACAAGTTTAACAGTAGAACCATGACTAAGTGACATCCGTCACATGGGCTTTACTTTAAACAATTCAACTGTTTGTGGTATGAATACAGTTTTGAAAATTTCAAAAAAAAAAAAAATATCCAAATATATACTTATACCGAGTTTGCTGTCTCACATCAAACTGTTATTATTGAATATGGACAGAAATATATTTATATTTTTATAGGAGCCCATTTATGCAAATAAACATTTTTGACAACATCAACATTTGCAAAAAATATGTCATTTGTGACTTGCAGCAAAATGTTTATATGTCAAAGTGTATGAACTACGAATCTGTTAACTTGATCTTATCCAAATCATGGTTTTAAAATGGGATAAAGTGAAAATGCAATTTACTTTTTCTTTGCAAAGAATATTTTCCCCAGTAGTCCTGGCAGCACACCAAACACACACTCATCCGCCAGAAAGAGATCATACCCCTTGGCCAAACTCCGCTTTGTGTGGGGCATACTGTAGTCTGTACGTAGAGCCTTTATCGGGATTATCTGTAGGTATATTCATATACAAGGTTCATTTAGGAGGTTTAAAATGAGGCATATAGTTCCGTTAAATAACATTACCGGTCCAGGGTAAACCTTTTTCTAACTCAAAAATATTTATTTAAGAGTTACTGGCACTTTAGATTTTCAATTTTTTAGTAAAGAAGGTTACTTGTTTTAAGTTTCAAAGCCTGAGCACTGATGGTTAAGAAATAAGAGACAAGCTTAAACCCTTTCCAAAGGGAAACTTTTTTTTTTAAAATGAATCGGTGAGTAATGGGTCTTTTTTAATGTATTCACGGATCATGCTTAAAAGGTTTACACAATAACAAAGAAAACTCAAAACTTTTATATAATTATATGAAAGAAGGTTTAAAATTGAAAGGTACCGATTTAATAAACCGAAATGCTAATTGTAATACTTGATAACAACTTCAAGATTGTCGTGTGTCCCTTTAAAGCAAATGTTCAAGATTGTCGTGTGTCCCTTTAAAGCAAATGTTCAAGATTGTCGTGTGTCCCTTTAAAGCAAATGTTCAAGATTGTCGTGTGTCCCTTTAAAGCAAATGTTCAAGATTGTCGTGTGTCCCTTTAAAGCAAATGTTCAAGATTGTCGTGTGTCCCTTTAAAGCAAATGTTTAAGATTGTCATGTGTCCCTTTAAAGCAAATGTTCAAATGCAGGTTTAAATGCTATTTATTAATCAAAAATTAATTTAAAATAAACAAGAAACATAAAAGTATTAAATTTGTGAGCAAACTGTCTACCTTAGATATGCTTGTGACATTTTTTTGCTTGAAGAGGTCCGAAAATGAATCGGTGAGTAATGGGTCTTTTTTAATGTATTCACGGATCATGCTTAAAAGGTTTACACAATAACGAAGAAAATTGAAAACTCAAAACTTTTATATAATTATATGAAAGAAGGTTTAAAATTGAAATGGTACCGATTTAATAAACCGAGATGCTAATTGTAATACTTGATAACAACTTCAAGATTGTCTTGTGTCCCTTTAAAGCAAATGTTCAAGATTGTCGTGTGTCCCTTTAAAGCAAGTGTTCAAGATTGTCGTGTGTCCCTTTAAAGCAAATGTTCAAATGCAGGTTTAAATGCTATTTTATTAATCAAAAATTAATTTAAAATAAACAAGAAACATAAAAGTTTTAAATTTGTGAGCAAACTGTATACCTTAGATATGCTCGTGACATTTTTTTGCTTGAAGAGGTCCTCATAATGTTGTACGGTAGGTTCGTACTCCCTATTCTTCTTGTCAAGATCTTTCACAAAAATACACACCTCCCTCGATTCAAAGTGTATCGAGTGAGGTAACAACCTGAAAAATATAAAAAAAATATTTATTTCAGTAATATTGGTGGAAAATATGTGATCGCTGAAACACTTATTAGATTTGTACTGGAATAAACACAAGTTCTTCTGACTGCGTATTAATATTGCAGGACTTCAGGAGCTCAATATTTATCCATGGATGGAAGAATAAGTGCATCTATCCCAATATAAATATAATAACCATTTTATTGCATACACATTTTTTAATAACACAATCTAAGTAATCAGAACAAAAACATAGGTTTAGATTTTGTTTTCGTCAAAACCGTTTATTTGTAACAAACATATGATCTTGCCATCATAGGAATTTTCCACAATGAAACCAAAATACATATAAAATAAATTTTCTTTTTATCACATGATTTACTTCCTGTGTTGTAATATATGAAACTGTGCATTGCACCAAACCTGATTATGCTAAAAAGTAGTTCAAAGTACATTACACACACAATACGACTGTACAAGTTACTACAATGCGTCTGATATAGGCGAATATTGACATTTCCATTCGCACTCAAAGTAAAACCGTTTATTTGTAACAAACATATGGTCTTGCCATCATAGGAATTTTCCACAATGAAACCAAAATACATATTATAAAATAAATTTTCTTTTTATCACATTATATACTTCCTGCGTTGTAATATATGAAACTGTGCATTGCACCAAACCTGATTATGCTAAAAAGTAGTTCAAAGTACATTACACACACAATATGACTGTACAAGTTACTACAACACGTCGGATATAGGCGAATATTGACATTTCCATTCGCACTCAAAGTAATCTGAGTTTGTCGATACGTATGCAATAAAATAGTATAAGGTCACATGATAATGTATATGTACCGATTAAAAGTATAGGTTTATTGGGTTCTTAAAATATCTGTGATCAAATATGTGTAAAATAAATAATGAGTTGGCAGCTCTAAATTTGATGCTCCGGTTTTGGGATTTCAACTTTGGTCTGACTGGTTAAAACTGTTAATAGAGTTTGGATTCTAAAAATATGCCTCGTCATCTGTAGGTTATGAAATGGTTTACATGAGTTGTAAAATTTCCCTGTTGATGGTGGGATAGGGACTTTAAATAAATTCACAAAAAGCAAACTTACAATGGGATTGCTTTGTGTTTGAGGTTGGGAATGTTCTTAAGTGTGAGCTGTATGTCTATCTTCTCTGGTTGGTCTACAATGTTCACTGACTTGTCCTTCATCTTCATCAGTGCCAATAGGGCCTCCACACCCTGCTCCACCTGTAATAATAACAGTACGTATCAGTCATCAGTGCCAATAGGGCCTCCACACCCTGCTCCACCTGTAAAATAATAAGTTACAGTAGCATTAGTGGCCTCCACACCCTTCTCCACCTGTAATAATAACAGTAGTACTAGTATCAGTCATCAGTGCCAATAGGGCCTCCACACCCTTCTCCACCTGTAATAATAACAGTACGTATCAGTCATCAGTGCCAATAGGGCCTCCACACCCTGCTCCACCTGTAAAATAATAAGTTACAGTAGCATTAGTGGCCTCCACACCCTTCTCCACCTGTAATAATAACAGTACGTATCAGTCATCAGTGCCAATAGGGCCTCCACAACCTGCTCCACCTGTAATAATAACAGTACGTATCAGTCATCAGTGCCAATAGGGCCTCCACAACCTGCTCCACCTGTAATAATAACAGTACGTATCAGTCATCAGTGCCAATAGGGCCTCCACACCCTGCTCCACCTGTAAAATAATAAGTTACAGTAGCATTAGTGGCCTCCACACCCTTCTCCACCTGTAATAATAACAGTACGTATCAGTCATCAGTGCCAATAGGGCCTCCACAACCTGCTCCACCTGTAATAATAACAGTAGTACTAGTATCAGTCATCAGTGCCAATAGGGCCTCCACAACCTGCTCCACCTGTAATAATAACAGTAGTACTAGTATCAGTCATCAGTGCCAATAGGGCCTCCACAACCTGCTCCACCTGTAATAATAACAGTAGTACTAGTATCAGTCATCAGTGCCAATAGGGCCTCCACACCCTGCTCCACCTGTAAAATAATAAGTTACAGTAGCATTAGTGGCCTCCACACCCTTCTCCACCTGTAATAATAACAGTAGTACTAGTATCAGTCATCAGTGCCAATAGGGCCTCCACACCCTTCTCCACCTGTAATAATAACAGTAGTACTAGTATCAGTCATCAGTGCCAATAGGGCCCCCACACCCTTCTCCACCTGTAATAATAACAGTAGTACTAGTATCAGTCATCAGTGCCAATAGGGCCTCCACACCCTTCTCCACCTGTAATAATAACAGTAGTACTAGTATCAGTCATCAGTGCCAATAGGGCCTCCACACCCTTCTCCACCTGTAATAATAACAGTAGTACTAGTATCAGTCATCAGTGCCAATAGGGCCCCCACACCCTTCTCCACCTGTAATAATAACAGTAGTACTAGTATCAGTCATCAGTGCCAATAGGGCCTCCACACCCTTCTCCACCTGTAATAATAACAGTAGTACTAGTATCAGTCATCAGTGCCAATAGGGCCTCCACAACCTGCTCCACCTGTAAAATAATAAGTTACAGTAGCATTAGTGGCCTCCACACCCTTCTCCACCTGTAATAATAACAGTACGTATCAGTCATCAGTGCCAATAGGGCCTCCACACCCTGCTCCACCTGTAAAATAATAAGTTACAGTAGCATTAGTGGCCTCCACACCCTTCTCCACCTGTAATAATAACAGTAGTACTAGTATCAGTCATCAGTGCCAATAGGGCCTCCACACCCTTCTCCACCTGTAATAATAAGTTAAGAGTAGCATTTGTATCAGTCCAGGGCTCCGGAAATATGGTTGCCCGACGCCCCGGGCAAGTGGATTTTAGGTGCGGGCAGGTGACCTTCTTAAATCTGGTTGTCCGTCACTTGCCCGATGGACGTTTCATTATTAGATAAAAATCAAGGGAAAATTTGCCTGGACTGTGAAGTTTGCCGATAATTGCCTAGTAATTAACCACCCGTCGTTTTCGCCGCGAGCAATTACTGATAAGTGTCATAAAACTGACCGGTGTTGTTCGTTATTGTTTAATCCCTCCCACTTGACAGTTTATCAGAATTTGATTGGCCGAGGAACGCTTGGGTGCCAATCTTCAATTGAAGACGCGCGGTCTTTAGAATTCGTATACCGTGTGAAATATACCCCCGCAACGAGCCCCTCTATGCAGGAAGTAAGTCACGCGCCAGATTAGTGTGAAATACACATCAGTGTGTAAATCAGTTATTGAGATGTTGTTGTCGCTTTGTGTATGTCGGTCAGTGTGTCGTGGGTAATATTCTGTTCAATAATTAAAAATCATGACGCAACACTTGACCTAGTACTGTATCCATATTATCCAATCAAATAACCGATGTATTTTTATCAGCCAATGAAACAATTCCCGTTCTCTACCACGTGGTAAAGTGAAACAATGGCGATTCAGTCAAACCAATTTGTAAACAAGTAGGGCAATTAAACGATTATAGCAATTTAACGGCGTTGTTTGATGAGCAAAGATGTCGCGTTCGACGCATGTCGTAATGAATAGGTGTGCATCTGTTTTTATTTCAAAATGCCATGTTTGTTTTGAATGAATCCGAGACCAATGACGGAATGGCGTATTCAAGTTTGCCATTATCCAGGGTCGATATATTAATGTATAGTGACCCTGCATTATCCAAGATGTGCTTTCGACCTTGGCTAATTTATATAATTATTCGAAGAATTGCAATTTGGCATCTCAAAAGATATTAACAGAAAAACAACAACAGTACCTGAGTCAGATTTAGGCATAGACCGGGCTAATCATTTCCAACACATAAGATTTATCTATATGAATTATATAACGAAAGTGAAAGTAGGAAAAAAATTCTGTTTGACCTAATGCATCATTCTTTTCATTCTTTTTATCTGGTGTAGTCTATAACAAAAGTAAAAGCAGAAAAAAGTTTTGTTCGACCTAATGCATATTTATTTTTTTTGTTATCTGCCTGCCCTTTTGTAATTACTGCACTAGGAGCAAGCATCTTGTACATCTTAATTCCATAGGCATTAGAGTCTACCAATTTGGTACCAGGTTCATCAGTGATGTTATATCCTAGGGGTATCCCCACTGACACCCCACTCCCCCTCTCCCACCAGTGGAGGAAAACACTGATATATGCATAATGGTAACAACCTATAGCTCTGATCCTTCAGAAGTAGTTTAAGTCATTAATTTTACAATGAAATTATGTCAAAAGTTATGACAAAAAAAACAGTGAAAGAAAAGGATTTAACTTAGCGTGCGGTCTCGACGTAGCTTAATTTTGGGGCAAGTGACTTTTGAAATTGGGGCAAGTGACATTTTGGGCAGGGCAAGTGGATTTTGAAAATCTACTTGCCCTGGGCAAGTGGATTTTCAAAATATTTCCAGACCCCTGCCTGGGCAAGTGGATTTTCAAAATATTTCCAGACCCCTGCAGTCATCAGTGCCAATAGGGCCTCCACACCCTTCTCCACCTGTAATAATAACAGTAGTACTAGTATCAGTCATCAGTGCCAATAGGGCCTCCACACCCTTCTCCACCTTTAATAATAAGTTACAGTAGCATTAGTATCAGTCACTTCAATGTACCCTTTTTTTAGTGTTGTCGTCAATGCAATGATGATATTCTACAAAATATGCCAACCTCATCAAGGTGCATTGGTCAAGTGCATTGTGCAAACTATTCCATCCTGAAAGTTGAAATAATATGCATCTTCAGTAGGAATAGATCGAGTTATAACATTTTAAACAGAGGTTGAAAAGTTGACTTAGTGAAAAAATTATAAAATAGGTACATGTAGGACTTCAGTAAATAATAGCTGTATTCGGAGTTTTATTTTATTTTTAGCTCAGACGTTCTGTGTCAACTGAAAGCATATCATGCTACTAAAAACAGAACAGTCGGTGCTCGCTGAAGAGCTCATTGAGAAAAAATTCTATGGAAGTCAATTCGAGTCATACGTTACCCAAAATTACTTAAAATACCAAATAAAAACGAATATATTGTTTAAAAACATCACTGAATGTAAAAAATATACCATGGAATCTAGATAAGGTCTACATATTTTCGTACACCATCATATAATACATGGTTTATAGGCAAAAAATACTTTTACTTGTAAGTATTGCCTGGATTTTTTATATTTAATATATCCTCAAGTATCCTATTCTCGACGTATCTATAATCTCAAGGGAAACTTTTTTTGCGTAGTTTTCCGATCAGCCGGTGTTTACAGTCAAAAGGTTGATTAGCTATTTGGCAAGCTCACAGATTTGGCAAGCTCACAGAGTTGCGTGCAACATGGTGTCGCGCCTAAAGTGACTGTCCACCAAACATGTTTCAAATGACCTTCAAAGGTTTATGCAACATCAAGTACCTTTGTCTGCATTCAAAAGGGTAGCATTCATAGTTTTTCATAAAAGGAGCTAAATGCAAACATTAATGAATGGACAGAAATTACCATTCAATAGACCAGATTCGGTCAAAAAAATAGACGTGTGTCCATATCAGCTTGTTACTTCATTATAAATGCTAAATATAGGCTTTACTTATAGACAGTGTCCATTTAAAAAGTTAATTTCATATTGAAAATATTTAGCCTGCAAAAACATCAACTATTATAATTTGGAAGTATCATGTTACACAGAGGCTGTTGTTTTTTGCTGTCACAAATTATCTAAGCATATGTCATATTATACCATGAACATGCCATCACAAATTAATGCTGGTATCTGCTTGTAATGCAATAAAAGGCCAGGTTTCAGTACAAAAACTCCAACATGGCCTTTTTTAAATCATTATTCTATCAAAGATGTTTAATCACAAATTTAGCATTTTTAAAGCATTTGTAACCTCAACATTTGGCATGTCAATACATTAAACATTACAATTGTATCATGTATTTATATGCAAAACATTTTTGAACTGAATCAAATAAGATGTTCTTTAAGGCCAAAAAAAAAAATAGGTGTGTTTCCTATTGCATGCTCTAAAAAAAAAGGGTCAGTAGGTAGGCATTGTTTTCTTTCTTTTTTTTGGAGCAAGATATTGTGAGATTCTAGATGTATTTATCTCATAAACTCCATACAACTTCAAGTTGATCATACAGCTGAAAGTTTCTATGTGATGTCAGTTTACCTCGATATATTGTGATAAATCATTGTTCAGAACAAATATATATAGGGTCGGCCCCTTAAAAATAGGGTCGGTCGGGCCACCGGAAACGCAGGTTTTTTTTTTTATGGCCTAACGGTTCATCAACACATTATAGGTTGTTTACAGCCACCCCAGAGAGAGGGGAAGGATACATAGGAATCCAGGAACCTGCCCTACTCTTACTATTAAATAGATTCCTAAGGTTCTTTAATGTTCTTGGAGGATGGACTCCAATACAATACAGAGTCAAGCTCACTTAAATACATGTACCATCACCAAATTTTAACGCAAATATTGACGGTACATGTATTTAAGTGACCTATACTCCGACCCAGGGTCAGTTGGAGGGTTGAAAGTTATTGGCATTAGGAAAGACCTCGACACTGGGTCAGTTTGAGGCTGAACCCATGGACTGGAATCCATGGTCAGTTGGAGAGCTGGAAGTTATTGGCATTAAGATAGACAATGACAAGGTGGTTATATATGAGATTTGAACACTCTGCTCCAAAGAACAAAAATGTTATAATTTAACACACTTTAACACGTTTTGTTTGATGACGGTACATGTGACCTTGACTTGTACCCAAGGTCAGTTGAAGGGCTGGAAGTTATTGGCATTAAGACGGACAATGGCCAGGAGGTTATATATGAAATTTGAACATTCTACTCCCAAGGACAAAAAGTGTTTTACAATATGTTGTCGCCGTCAATAAGTTATTATTTATGCAAGTCATAAATACCTATTTTTTAAATTGTTCACTAAGTCAATTTGTCAACCTCTGTTTAAAATGTTATAAACATGACAAATCGAGTTATAATCGTCCTACTTGCAGACAGTCTGAGGGGTGTCATTAAGACGCAGGAAGCGGGAATTTCCCCCCTACTACTTTGACTGGTCTACCCAGCTACTATGAATACTTTTATTAGTATTTTATACAAGTATCAATAAAAATACCCGGCTATTCTGCTCTGTGTGCCGCTTACTTATAAAGTTAATGACACCTCTGAGTCTGTGTCAACTGAAAGCTTATCATGTTACTGAAATAGAACAGTCAGTGCTTGCTGAAGAGCTCTTTGAGAAAAAAATCTATGGAAGTCAATCTGGGTCATATAAGTTACCTAAAATTAGTTAAAATATCAAATGAAAACGAATATATATCGTTTAAAAACATCACAGAATGTAAAAAAAATAAACCATGAAATCTAGAATAGGTCTTCATCTTTTCGTATACCATCATATATAATAATTAATGGTTTATAGGTGAAAGAATTTGTTACTTGGTTAGCATTGCCTGGATTTTTGCACTTAATATATATGTATATATATACATTTGTGTGAGATACTTTTATAGAATGAGATGTTTTGACCTATCAAACATTTGATTCACCATGTACAGAAAACAGTTTCGTTTTCACACACAAACAAATTGCGAAGAGACTACTGTATACCGGTAATTATATTTGTGTCCCTTATTAGACACCTTACCGAAAAAAATTGTTGTGACGTCATTAGCCACTTTTTGAAAACTACCTCAAGTACTGGAGTCATTTTTTTAACTAATCTAATATTGACTGATACATTACATTTTAAACTTTTGAAATTAAAAAGATGTGAACTTTATTGTTAACTTTGCTGTTTTGATGCAACTGAATTGGATTATCTCTGGAGGAAAATTGATACAGGTAAGATGCGTGTTTGTGTTCATTTTGTATCGCCGATCGCTTAAGACTATCGAGAACTGGTAATGCCAGGATACATGTACATGTATATACTTTTTATAGAATGAGATATTTTGACATATCAAACATTTGATTCACTATGTACTGACTGCAATCAAGAAAACAGGGCCACCATTAAAAAATTGTTTGTTTGCAGTTTCCGACCCATGGCTTTTAGGGGTGAGTCGGTAGGTAGGTTTATTTTTTTTTAACACATTCTTATTATTAACGCATACCCATCGACGGCATGCAAATATCATGTGCTTCACTAGTATTATCAATAGAGGTTTTTTTTAAAAATGGTTTAGTTAAATATTAACAGAACATGCAAAACATTGATCAAATGTTCATTTATGGACACATGAAATAGACTTAGTAACTATTAAACAGTGCTCGACTCAAACTTTTTCGAAGTTATGTTTCAATAGACAAAATCTTTTGTTTGGTATAAGATATGAACAATATGGTCAAATTTTTACTTGCCCAGTGCAAGTGGATTAGACAATGACTTGCCCGAAAATAACATTATTAAATTGTAGAGCTATACACTTTACCCAAAATATTGTTCCCACGCATAAAATTTCCAAGTTCTGGCAAGTAGAAAAAAAAGTTAATGTCAAGCCCTGTTAAAGTATACACTGAACTCTGTGTCAATTTCACTTCTCAGTTTACGTTACTGCAAAGAACAATATTCTCAACAAGTGTCCTTTTTGCAGACACCATCCTCACATTTTTCCCATTCACAAGGTCAGTCATGTACACGCTTTCAATTTACTATAGCAGCAGAGATTATTTCCAAGCATCCAATATATCAGAGCATTATGAAACTTCACAAAATAATTAAAACAACCAACAATATTTGTGATGAATTGAATTGAATTGGATTTTATAGTCGCACCAACAGCTAAGGTCATATGGCGACTTTCCAGCTTCCATTGGTGCCCCTCCGCGCAATTTTCGTGCACGGACGGGCACCTGGGTAGAACCACCGACGTTCCGCAAGCCAGCTGGATAGCTTCCTCACATAAAGATTCCTAGGCCCCTGAGGGATCGAACCTGCAGCGGTGAGGGGCAAGTGATTTCAAGTCAGAGACGTTAACCACTCGGCCACGATATTTGTGATGAACACATTGAGGAAAAAAAAAATTGAAACAAAAGAAATTGTTTGGGTCGGTCGCAAACTGCAAACAAACAATCTTTTAACTTAGGCCCAGTTTCGTTTTGACACACAAATAACCATGACAGACCTTTTTGGATTAAAAAAATAATATTTAATCCTTTTTGGATTAAAAAAATAATATTTAATCCTTTTTGGATTAAAAAAATAATATTTAATCCATATTTCCATTAAACGAGGAAAGAAAAACAAAAATAATACCGTTTAAATTATCAAAATCCATTTAGTAATAAAAAAGTTATTGCAGTTTAAACTCTTAACATCTTTTATTTTTATCTGCCAGATTTTGTGTATAAACAACCCGTGTCATCAGCTAAGTGTATATTGCGCTCTACTACTTTCATACAGTTATGTGTAACACCCGTTTTAGTTGTAGGCATTGCGGTAAAATGCGCTAATAGATAAAAACAAAAGACAACATGCTTTTTAAAGAGTAAAAAAAATGCTTTCCAATGGTATATGACGCCTCTTCACATCGGATTATTTCTATGTGAAACTAGGCCTCAAAGTTGATCAACTTTGACCTCGATTTAAAAATAGAATGAATCAAAATTTTCCACTGCATTTTATTGTCATATATTACCCATAGTTCCATGTAACATTATCATCTAATTTGAACAATGAATTTCATTGGTTATCCAAAGAAACAGGTTTACATCACAAGCACCCTTCTGCCAGGAGCTAAAAATAGCGAACAGGTTTTCCGAAAACCGTCGCGCATGCAATTTTCAGAAAACATTTCTTCTATGATACTGGCTAGAAATTTACAGGTTAAGACATCAAAGTTATAAATCTGACTTTAAAGTTTAATTGACAGTATGACTTTATTCTGATAATTTTTAAGCCATTATTAACAGAGATATTGGTTATTAAACTTGACCTATTTTGCATTGAGGCAGATAGGAAAATCAAATATGGCGGATCTTCTGTCATGGTTAACACAAAAATAGTGACGAGACAGTATATTAATCCGAGCCTTCTCTAACCTCTCCTCTAACCTCTCCTCTAACCTCTCCTGCGAGGGAGAGGAGCTACCCTCTTGGTTTTAAGTCAATATATCTACCTACACTATTTTTTTCAGCAATGTTACAGTAAACACAGGTATAATTTTATTTTGCCTAAGGTTTGTCTCCTCGTACGGGCCCGGGCGGGACTGCCGGACGGGGAGACCTGAGATCGAGGTCTCCCCGTACGGACCCAAACGAGGAGAAACTTTCATAATAAATATTTTGCGGATCTAGTGCGAGTGTCGGTGTAGAGCTGCCGCTGCGGTTCTTCTTCTTCCAGTACTGTGCTGGGTTCCTCTGGAACATCTTCGCACAACGGTGAATATTTACATGAGTGATGGAAAGTTCAGGGTGCAGTTAAAAACAGGATAAAAAACATGTTGTCATGGGTCTATGGTGCGGCCATCCGGGTCTTGAAAACCTCAAGGGATGGTGCGGTGATGACCTCGGCCGGCAGGCTGTTCCAGATGCGGATTCCGGCTGGGTAGAACGAGTACTTGAAGGCATTGATGCTGGTAAAAGGTACTAAGAACCTGTTGGCATGGCCTCTTGTATGGACTCCGGCTGGTATGAGTAGGTGGTTGATTTGGATATCCACAAGATGGTTGACGATTCTGTACATCATGGCAGCTCTGGCTTGTTGTCGACGGGCTTGTAGTTGATCCCAATTCAAGTCCTGTAGCATGTCTGTCACGCTGCTTGTGCGGCGGTAGTCACTGTGACAGAAGCGTGCTGCTCTTCGTTGGACGTTCTCCAGCTTGTTGATATTAGATTTAGTATGGGGATCCCAAATAGTGGCTGCATACTCTAGCTGGGGTCTGACTAGCGACTTGTAACATGTGGCCTTGACGTCCTTCGGGCAAGTTGACAGGTTACGTCGTAGAAAGGCAGTTGTGTTGTTTGCCTTCTTGGCTGTTGCGTCTATATGGTTATTCCAAGATAGTGTGCTGTCTATAGTGACGCCCAGGTATTTTGCCTTATTGGTCTGTTGTAGAGTATGGCCATGAATGGAGTAAGTCCCAGCGACGACTTTACGTTTGTTGGTGATACGAATCATCTCACATTTATCGGGGTTGAACATCATCTGCCATTCGTGCTCCCACTCTTGTAGTTGGTCGAGGTCATCTTGGAGTGCCGTCGTATCACTGTCCGAGTTGATGATGCGGTACAGTAGGCAATCATCTGCGAACAGGCGTGCAGTAGATGTGACTCTGTTTGGTAGGTCATTGATGTAAATCAAGAACAAGAGAGGGCCAAGAACAGTGCCTTGAGGAACTCCTGACGAGACTGGTGCGGCAGATGATGTTTTGCCTTCTAGGACCACCTGTTGTTGTCTGTCAGCAAGAAAGCTCTTTATCCATCCCAGAGTCTTATCCCGGATACCGTAGTGGTGAAGCTTTACTGCAAGACGTTCGTGGGCGACTTTGTCGAAGGCTTTCGAGAAGTCCAACAGTATGGCGTCTATCTGTTGTTTGTTGTTCAGGCCTGCCGCAAGGTCATGGATGGTGTTGACAAGTTGTGTCTCGCACGATCTTCTTTTCCTAAAGCCGTGTTGCTGGTCAGATAAGATGTTGTTATCGTCGAGGAACTTCATAAGATGGCTGTGTACGATGTGTTCCATGACCTTGCAGCAGATTGATGTCAACGATATTGGTCTATAGTTGGCGGACTGGCTCTTATCTCCTTTCTTGAAGAGTGGAGTAACGAGCGCGTTCTTCCAATCGTCGGGTACTTGGCTCTGATCGTGAGAAGCTTGGAAAATGAGGGTCAGGGATGGCGCTAGAGGTGAAGCCATTTCTTTCAAGAACCTGGATGATATCTGGTCCGGTCCTGTCGCTTTGTGCGGATTCAAACCCTCCAGTAGTTTCCTGACTCCATTCTCATGAATATGTAGTTGTGGCGCTGATAAAGGAAGGTCTTTGCCCATGGATGGGAGGTTTGTGTGATCCTCTGTGGTGAATACTGATGAGAACTGAGCGTTTAATATGTCAGCCTTGTCGCTAGCTTCAGAGAAGCTCACACCATCCTTCTTCAGCGGCGCAACCCCAGAGTTGTCGCACTTCATGCTCTTGACATACGAGTAGAGCTTCTTACTGTTGGTGCCGGGCTCGCTAACCATGTCCCTTACGTACGAATTTCTGGCGTTTCGACATGTAGTCTGGTTGTTTTTCTGGATGTGTCTGTATCTGATCCAGTCAGTCTGCAGTTTGGAAGTTCTGGCCTGCTTGTATGCTCTTCTCTTTCTTCTTGCAAGCCGCTTAATCTCTCTATTACACCACGGTTGACTGTACCGGGTTGAGGTTAGCTTGGATGGGATGAAGGTCTCAATTGCCTTGATGCATCTTTCCTTGAAAAGTGACCACAGGGTGTTAACAGGTGTGGTAGAGTCTTGTTCTTGAATAAAGTTGGTTGAAAAGTCTTTAAGATCTTCTTTCATGGATGGAATGTTGGCTCTCTTCCATAAATAGATACGCCGTTGTATAGGCTTCTGTCTTTTAGGAATGATGTTAGTGTCAACTAACACGATGTCGTGGTCGCTAATTCCAGGGATTGGACAGCATCTATCTATCAAAGTGGGTCGATTGGTACAAAAGATGTCAAGAATGTTGTCATTTCTGGTTGGAAAGTTGATCATCTGTTGGCTTCCAATATCGTTGATGGTGTCAATAAATGTTTGGTTGATGGGTACTGGGTATTGGTGGCCATGAATGGTGTCTGTAGACCAGTCAACATCCGGGAGGTTGGCATCACCACCTAGCCATATGATGTTGTCTTGAAGTTTCGCCATCCAACACTACCTGCTGGTTTCTAGATGCTAGAATATGAATGAAACAATTAAATATATTATCACAACACTGTAATAATCAACGCATTCAGTATCTACCTGTGGTTTCTGCAGCATTTTCTACTTGATTTTACGTTTTCACACGTGTTGATAGAACTTCCGGTATAACTGTGTTGTTGTTGTTGTTGTTGTTAATCTTGGGTGGCTACTAGAAGTCGGAACGCGAAATATAAGGAAATAAATACTGAAAAGTGGATCCCTTGGTAGCAAACACATTCTGCCGTCTTACCAATGTAACTACATGTTTGCGGCTTCCTTACATCTTCTTTTCATGTTTGACCTTACTGGATCCCTGCCATTTATCTGTTCTCGATACTGCTGAACATTTATTGGGTAAGTCCTAGACATCAATACATCTATGTCTATGGGTAAGTGTACTACTGATGAAATCTGGAGACATTCAGCCAAATCCTGGTCCCGAATCGTCACCCAACACTTGTTTAGTGTCTTCTTCATCCAATGACGATACATCCTCTATGTCTGACTTACGAAATGAGATATTTCCAGCGGGTTTATATTGTCCCAGATCAAAACCTGGTGGGCGGGACTTGAAGACCATCGATACCAAGGGACATAGGCCCGCGGTTTCGATGTGTTTCAATTCCCAAACACCACGTTTTGATCTCGCACAATATAAACCCGCTGAAAATATTTTATTTGTTATCTGACATGGATTTTTATGTATTTTATACACACATTTTCGAGGGATTGAACATAATACAAAAAAATTCTCACAACTTACATTGTACGTCCATCTCTCAGCACCAAACGAAGAAAATAATTAAACAGTTAACAAGTTGAACGTAACGTTGCCTTAAAATAACGTAATCGTTGTTTTGGATGTTTATCGACGTTGAAAATCGTTTACAATGACGTTTTAACGGTTGAAGGACGTGAAGCCAGAGGTCTATATAGCTTTTTTAAAAATTCCTCAATAGCCAATCAGCACGGAGTATGTTAGATAACCTTTTCCCATAAATTGTCCCTAGAGTATCTTACATAAGCTAGACATACTCAGCTCAAGTCCGAACTTTATCACTTTGACATCCTTACATTCCCTGAAACTTGGACTAACGAGTCTGTGCAATGCGACGAATAAACGTTTCCAACTTTCGATAATCCCAAACGAAAAGACCGTATTGGTGACAGCCACGGGGGTGTTTTGCTCTATATAAAATAAACGATTCACTACACTCGTAGGCATGATCTTGATTTAAATAGTCTTGAGCGCATCTGGGTGGAACTTGTTTTAAACCACAAACACATACAGTACAATTGTACAGCTTACGTAAAAATGAGCTTGATAAAATACAAAACGAAGCTGCAAGAATTGCTACGGGTACAACTAAACTAGTGTCACTTCACTATTTAAATCAAGAGGTATGCTAGGAATCTCTCGACTCGAGTAGGAAAAAACATAAATTAATCTTATACTATAAAAAATGATTAATGGTTTAACACCTCAGTACCTATCATTGTTAGTCCCAACACCAGTTCATGTTGCATCTACAATTTACGCAATGTAAATGATTTTCAAACCATTAATTCAAGAACTAACCTTTACTTCGATTCCTTCCTTCCTTCTGCTACTCGTGAGTGGAACAAACTTCCACCAGAGGCAGGAATGCCGATTCCATCAACTCTTTCAAACATTACTTAAACCTTAACCAAGTGCATACCCACCACCATACTATTACAAAGGTGCTAGACGGGGACAACTTCTTCACACTCGTCTCCGCACTAAATGTAGTTCACTAAATCATGACCTATTCTTAAAAAAATATTACGGATTCACCGATATGTCAAAGTGGAAGCATCGAAAATACACACGACTTCTTTTTTAACTGCCCTCTTTAGAAAAACATTCGTACGGAAATGTTGGATACATTAACACCACTTTGTAACGTCTCATTAAATAGACTATTATACGGATATCCGTCGCTCGCAATCCAAAAAAATAATGCTATATTTGAAGCTGTGCACAGGTACATGTTGAGTAAACTGTTTTAATTGTATTTTTCTAACATAAATATAACTAGGAATCTGCCTACTACTTTCTTATTTATTTGATCAAAGGACTGCTAGTCGCGATGTGTGCTGCATGCGCTGGTTGCCCGTCACCGTCCTTTGTATCACAAAGGGTTTTCACTGTTGTTGCTGTTTTTATAAAATATATATATAAAATTTCTCGTATAATCTATCATGATTTTATTGTTTGGATCTAAAATACCTTAGCTTCCTTTTTTTGCCTTAGCATTTACTTTTTTGCTGAAAGTTTAGATGTTCTGTTTGTTATTTCTTGATACACTTGTAATGTTTTGGATGAAGTTCTCAGCTCTAAAATTTGAAAATATAACCGTCATTTTTATTTATTACAAACACTCTTTCATAGGAGAAGAATTATATAAACAGTTTGCGTTCTAATCTTTTAATATGACTGAAGAACGTATATATGAAATGTTGTAAACCATTGAAAAAATAAAATATGTTTAAACCAACAAACACAAACCAGAGATAAAAGTAGCAGATTCGGTTTTATTGAGTCTATTCATGAGAGGTAATGCAAAGTGCACCACCTCTAACGCCTCCTAGCACCGGCTTAAGCGATATTCTACTTTAAAGCCACAAAGATTGGGTTTGATGATCCCAAAGGACCAGTAAGTAATAACACTACTTATTTGTAGTCAGGGCGACTTTTTACGGCCGCCACAAAGCACTAAACAAATGCTAGTGTGAATGTCAATGAATACTGAAAAGTAGATCATTTGGAAGCAACAAACGCAAACAAGAGATAAACGTAGCAGACTCGGTTTTATTGAGTCTGTTCGATCACGAGGGGTAATGTAAAGAGCAACACCTCTAAGCCCCCTAGCACCAGTTTAAGCGATATTCTACTTTAAAGCCACACATATTGGGCTTGATGAACCCAAAGGACCAGTATGGAATAACACTACTGATTTGTAGTCGGTGCGACTTTTTACGGCCGCCACACAGCACTAACCAAATGCTAGTGTGAATGTCAATAAATACTGAAAAGTGGATCCCTTTGAAGCAACAAACACAAACAAGAGATACAAATAGCAGATTCGGTTTTATTGAGTCTATTCATGAGAGGTAATGCAAGGTGCACCACCTCTAACGCCTCCTAGCACCGGCTTAAGCGATATTCTACTTTAAAGCCACAAAGATTGGGTTTGATGATCCCAAAGGACCAGTAAGTAATAACACTACTTATTTGTAGTCAGTGCGACTTTTTACGGCCGCCACAAAGCACTAAACAAATGCTAGTGTGAATGTCAATAAATACTGAAAAGTAGATCATTTGGAAGCAACAAACGCAAACAAGAGATAAAAGTAGCAGACTCGGTTTTATTGAGTCTGTTCGATCACGAGGGGTAATGTAAAGAGCAACACCTCTAAGCCTCCTAGCACCGGCTTAAGCGATATTCTACTTTAAAGCCACACATATTGGGCTTGATGATCCCAAAGGACCGGTATGGAATAACACTACTGATTTGTAGTCGGGGCGACTTTTTACGGCCGCCACACAGCACTAACCAAATGCTAGTGTTAATGTCAATAAATACTGAAAAGTGGATCCCTTTGAAGCAACAAACACAAACAAGAGATACAAATAGCAGACTCGGTTTTATTGAGTCTGTTCATGAGGGGTAATGTAAAGTGCAACACCTCTCACGCCTCCTAGCACCAGCTTAACCGATATTCTACTTTAAAGCCACAAAGATTGGGCTTGATGATCCCAAAAGACCAGTAAGTAATAACACTACCTACTGATTTGTAGTCGGAGCGACTTTTTACGGCCACCACACAGCGGACACAGTGGATCCCTTGGAAGCCTCAAGACGGATGTGTGCTGAAAAATGACACTTCCGATGTTTCTAATTATCGGCCGATTTCGCTTCTATCAACGATAGATAAAATTTTGGAAAAACTTATCCACAAGCACGTTTATAACTTTTTTCTAAGAAATCGTATCATAATTAACTGCTTTGCAGTCAGGCTTTGTACCTAAAGATTCAACTGTTAACCAACTAGTAGATATATACCATACTTTTTGTCATGCTCTAGACGAAGGTAAAGAAATTCGTGCTGTTTTTTGTAATATAAGTAAGGCCTTCGATAGAGTCTGGCACAAGGGTCTACTATACAAACTACAATCTGTTGGCATAGATGGCCCACTTCTTTTGTGGTTTAAAGATTATCTTTAAAATCGAAAACAACGTTTTATTCTCCCTGGTGCTATGTCTGATTGGAAACACATCAACTCCGGTGTCCCACAAGGTTCTATTCTAGATCCATTACTATTCTTGGTATTTATTAACGATATAGTTGACACCATTAGCTCTACAATTAAGCTGTTTGCTGACGACACTAGTGTTTTTATAATAGTTAATAACCCACAGCGAGCCGCTGACATATTAAACGCTGATTTGGTGAAAATACATACTTGGGCTGAATCATGGTTAGTTACGTTCAACCCAAATAAAACGGAATCACTAATTATATCGCGCAAACATATTAAACCGTTACATCCTTCGTTTTCTATGAATAATACTATTATTCAAGAAGTAGAAACTCATAAACATCTCGGACTTATATTTTCAAATGATTGTAGTTGGCATGCACACCTGCAATACGTCAAAGAACAAGCATGGAAACGCATTAATATTATGAGAAGACTCAAATTTGTTCCAGACCGTAAATCCCTAGAATCCATTTATACTACATTCATTCGACCAATTTTGGAATCTGCTGACGTAGTTTGTGATAATTGCACACAATATGAAATAAATGACTTAGAAAAAATACAAATAGAAGCAGCTAGGATAGTAACTGGTGCCATTATATTAGTATCAATATCCCTATTAAATGATGAAACAGGGTGGGAAAGTCTGCAATCACGTTGTAACAAGCATAAACTGACATTATTCTTTAAAATGGTAAACTTAATTACACCCCCATACTTAAATGAACTAGTACCCGACAATGTAGCCGAATCCACACCATATGAACTCCGAAACTCCGATAATATCAGAACAATTCCATGTAAATCACAACTATTTGCTAAATCTTTTTTTGCCATCCACAATAAAATCAAAGTACCGAAGGTACTGAGAGCATGAAGGTTTCTTTCCAATCACGTATGACATGGATGGACTGAAAATGTGTCAACTCTTCTTAATAACAACACATCAGTGCATGTAATAATACATCAATGCATTGTTTAATGTATCTGGAACTAAGGCGATTAAAACAAGATAAGGTAAGGTATATACAGGAATAAAGAAGGGAATGATTGGTTATACTGAAAATTAATCTTCGAAACGCTTCATCATCTTCACAGGTGTTAATGTGTATCAAAAAACATCACCAGTCATCACCTATCAAAGTGTGAGTCATTAGAAATGAATATAGCGTCAAAAAGGTCAAGACAGCTAATTTTGCCAATTCAAGGGGAGGTAATTCATAGACCCTTTGACCAACATAGCTGAATTAAAATAGGAAACAACCTTGCATTGATATCGACCTACTATGCAAGTATGATTAAAATCAAATGAACACGAGTGTAGTCAGTAGTCAGAGTGTAGCTGAAAGACAGCCATATCCCCCGCTGCACAAAGATTTATAATATACAAATTTAAATATGGAATGTCACTGTAAAATGACAAATTCTCCCTGAAGCTTCCGTGTTCCAAAAAGTGTGACCTTCAACTAAAAGAACATATGTTTTACATACAACTTGTAGTAGAGACATACAGACTACACATATACAAAAGATAACTTATAAATCTGTGTGCTCATTTGATTTTAATCTCACAACTCGGAGTATCCCTGGTCTCGGGATACCGTTGTCATTTATTCTCACAACTCGGAATACCACTGGTCTCGGGATACCGTTGTAGTTCATTCTCACAACTCGGAGTACCTATGTTCTCTGGATACCGTTGTGATTTAATCTCACAACTCGGAGTAAACATGATGTTCATACACAATTATTTCGATATTATATTTTTCAACCATGTATGTGAACGCTACAGAGAATTTCACGATTCATATCACTAATTGTAATTTTTACGTGGATTTTTTTTTTAAGTCGGCAAATCGTTTGTTGACAATAATCACCAAAGTCACGGTAAATTTCGTTTACTACCTTAGGCCTAAACAAAAAGTATTTTGTTTCCTGTCACTCAACCGAATCGCTGTTTTTACCCTCGACACAACAACTTTTACCCCTTCATTTTTGTGTTGCTTTGCTGTGTTTTGGCCTTAACAGAATACAATTCAATCAGTTTTCAAATAACGGTTAAATAAATAGGCAAAATCTCGATTTGGAATGGAAATGTATCGCATTTTTGCTTTTCTTAAAGCGTTTACGCACATCACCATGTGATTATTGTTTTGGTCATCAAACATTTATTGTTTATAAATATTTAAATAAGATGCATGGTCATAAAGCCAAATAAATAACCTTTGTAATGGTGTAATTTTATTCCAAATAACGGTTAAATACATAGGTAAAATCTCGGGTTGGAAAGGAAATATATCGCATTTTTTCTTTTCTTAAAGCGTTTACGTACATCACCGTGTGTTTACTGTTTTGATTACGTGTATTGTTTAATGAATATTTACATAAGATGCATGGTTAGAAAGCCAAATAAATAACTTTTCCATTGATTGATGTTATTTCCAGTAATTTCTTCAAAGTTTAAATGACCGTGGAGAATCTCGAGTCGGTAAAGAAAATAAAAGCGTTTCCGCAATCATCAAGCGGTTCATTTTTTCAGTCTAGATAATGTTTGTGACTATATCAATACATTTAAAAGATTTATTAAGTGAGCAAAATTAAATTATATTTTTTTACTTTTCTATAGATGTTTGTTAACAACAACTGGTATACTCTCGACTGCATTGTGTGAGCAATTAAGAATCGTACATGGCTTGAACAATTACCATTATAGCAGTCATATCCCCACTGAACTTGAATATAGTTCTTTTCCGTATCAGTAAAGTGAGTGTTCTGTAAAAGATACACCGAATCGTTTTTACTTTTAGAAAATCAAAAGTGTATTTTCTTTTGTTTTTGTCACTGAGATCCTGTACATTCGTTGAGGCAAATGTGACTTTACTGAAAGTAGCTATCCCGCCAACAACAGCCACATGTTAAACAGATGTACAACGTTTCTAAACCTACTGACGACGAGGTATATACGGTATATATAATTTACCTACTTTGAATAGACACAATATAAACGGCTTTAAACAGCCAAACCAAACCCCAAAACTGGAGCGTCGAATTAGTTCAACTCAGTTCATTTTAAGCCTATTCCATCAAGACTATTTTAAAAACCGGCGAATGAAACTGTAATTTTAATAGGCACATACACATTTTTATATGACCTGAACACCTGGCCAGAGTTTTGATAAACGGTTTTGTAGATCTAGTGTAATATTGCAGTTATTTAGCGGGTTATTTTTATGGAATGCCAAATTAACATAAACTCAGTTATTTGAACCTCTTTTAAATTATTTTAAGAGATGTATAATTCAATTGAAGAGAGGTTCAATTCATTTGAAGAGAGTTATAATATTCAATTGAAGGGAGGTCTAATTCAATTGAAGAGAGGTTTACTTATGCTGAATTGTACCTCTCTTCAATTGAATTTTACCTCTCTTCAATTGAATAAGTCCTCTCTTCAATTGAATTGAACCTCTCTTCAATTGAATTGAACCACTCCTCAATCGAATTATACCTCTCTTCAACTGAATTAGACCTCCCTTCAAATAATTGAAGATAGGTTCAATTAATTGAGTTAATGTTAATTTGGCATTCCAACGCCAAATTAACATAAACTCAATTATTTGAAGAGAGGTTTAATTCAATTGAAGAGATGTTTACTTATGCTGAGTTGTACCTCTCTTCAATTGAATTGAACCTCTCTTCAATTCAATTGAACCACTCCTCAATCGAATTATACCTCTCTTCAACTGAATTAAACCTCCCTTCAAATAATTGAAGATAGGTTCAATTAATTGAGTTTATGTTAATTTGGCGTTTCATATATTTTCTTTAACATACCGGTATGTAGTCAAGATAGTTTTAAGGAGAGTAATTGCGTGAGAGGTAAGCTACTGGCTGTCCCACTGGAACATAGAACTTGATGAATATAAATGTAAATATAATTAGTGAATTAACTGTTGTATTTTAAGTACCCAACAGTGATGTTGCTTTTGTGCAATGCAAACTCCGTTAGTTACACACATTCTTAAATGATAAACACAATTTTGATGGTCCATGCGGTATTCACCAGCAATTCTTGAAGTTTTCTTAAATAGATCTAGAAACTTACTTGACTAAGTCAATAAGTAAAACTTAGCTGAATTATGTTTCACCAAAAGAAATAAAGTTTCTACTTAAAAACTTAAAAACTTAACTGAGTAAAAGCAGAAATATTTTTTTTAAAAGATAGTCGCGCCGACCACAGGTACCGGTTTAAAAAAAAATAAAAAAAATAAAAAAATGTTATATTCTATTAAATACTGAAGGTCAGCATCGAGGAAATCCCAAAATATAGGCATGCATCTCTAAACAACAGCTGCAGTGTTAGTTTTTGAAGTCCCACAGAGCTGTCATATGCTGCAATCAACTCAGGAATAAATTATCTTTCCAATAACATACATTTTCATATGTCCACACCACATAAGAAAAGCTCTGGTGCTCGAAAAACACAGAAAACGTACCTGTTTTTAAAAATCGACTCTAAGCCAGTCCGTATTATTCGCCTATACAGACCCCCGTAGACCGCCGTTTAGCCTTGTAGAAGCTCCCGCGGACATAACAACTCATCGACACTATTCCTTACGCACAATATGTCTTTATCCATGCAATAAATAAAGTTTTGGCAGGCCTGTGAAGTACGCGTAACATATGCCATGGATTTATATGTACACATAAATCCATGCATATACCAGTTTATCAACAACTACACTCTATAAACAAATCTACTAGTTTCCTTTGGCCTTGTCAGACAAACATTCAGTTTAATAAACACTGTAGGATTGCATAATTTCTGTATCGCTTTCAACTCGAGTTTTGATAGCCTTACACAGACAGTCCTCCTGCGAGGCCAAAAGTCAGCTTAAACGGCTGGCGCCGAAAAACTTAAAAACTTAAAATTTATTCCGCAATCGTTGGGTGAGTTCAGGGTTCTCCCATCGGCTAGCCTACCATAGGCCACCGTCGTTAACCGTTGATTCGCCGATAGGTAGAACGATGGTAACCAATCTTCCCGCGACTCTACACCTGAGGTAGTATCTGTGGCCTCGTTGGTACCAAATGTTAGTTACCATCGGATTGGTAACCAACGTGGTTGCCGATGGGAGAACCCTGAACGCATCCAGTATACGTGTTTTTATGGAACCAGTCACAGATCTAACATGATCACCCAGATGCTTGCAGATGATCATAGCAACCACATCACCTCAAAAGCATGGTAACATTTTCTTTTCT
>JAWPHD010008292.1:0-117064 GCA_037043455.1 Cyrtodaria siliqua
ATGTTGCACTGAGTAGGACGGATTAGGCAATTACATTTCAATGGGGTGAACATATAACCTTAAAGGAGCCCTTTAATACCCTTATAACTTATATTTATTTGAAAGATCTATTTGTATAAGAACTATTGATATATTTCCCTTATGTCTTATAAATCTTTTTTTTTTTATAAAAATTATAGTACTTGAACCTCTAGGCCATATTGTTTGAAACAGCCAGAACAAAGTCATTTTATGACACTGTGTATTACGTAACAAGTGAAAGAAGGGTTTTATGATCCTAGCCATATCCTGTTATCACCTTTCTGTAACACAGTCAGTTAATTTTATGACCCTGCATATTCTAGATTGAGTGGCCAGTAAGGGTTTTATGGCATTTATGGTATTTCGCAGTACTTAGCACAGCTTATGTGGCATCAGTTTTATTACCATGTGTATTTCACGGTATACGGACAAATGCCCCCCCCCCCCCCGGACAAATGCCCCCCTGCTCATTTTTGTATAGGTGGACAAATGCCCCCTCATGTTTTTGTATAGGTGGACAAATGCCCCCCTGAACTTTTTACAAGGTGGACATAAGCCCCCCTGATAAATTTGCAAATTAAATTCATACAAAAGAATAATCACATAATTCACAGGTAATTCCCAGTTTGTAATTATTCAGAGGTATAAAAAAAATAAAGTGTGACCAACACAAACAGATTAATTACTTACAAACAGGGAATATGTATCAGGGGGGCTTATGTCCACCTTGTAAAAAGTTCAGGGGGGCATTTGTCCACCTATACAAAAACATGAGGGGGCATTTGTCCACCTATACAAAAATGAGCAGGGGGGCATTTGTCCGGGGGGGGGGGGGGGGGGGGGGGGGGGGGGCATTTGTCCTAGATTCGTATTTCATCATCAGTGGTGGTGAATTTAGTGCTGTTTGGAACAAAGCATAATTAGGACTCACAGGTTTTTTTTGGCTGTTTTTATAGCCGAAATTCGATATTCCCAATGCCAAAACATCTCTTTTTTTTCCCAATTAAGAGGAAATACTTCCCAATTTAAAAAAAATAAATTATATAGGGTAGTGGGCCACTTACCGCATATCGTAAAAATAAAATCAATAAAAGTTGTTTCCCTTATATCAACTATCGCCATTTGCAATATAAACTTCCGTGACCTTTGCAGGCGGCAAATATTTTTAAATTTGATATGAAAGTACAGAACAAAAGATAGAAGAAGACGAATACAGAGGTATGTTATACACATTTTGTACAGCTTAGAAGAGTAGAAAACACTACCGTTTCGAAATTGGCATAACTATTTTAATTCAGAGGAATATTTCTAAAAACAACATACGAAACAGAAGAAAATAAACCAGTTCCAAATAAAATGTGGTATTTTGTAAATATTACACTTGAAGTTAATGAAATTTTGTAAATTAAATCACCCTAATGATGAAGCTATACCTTATTTTACGTAAGAAATTGTCCTTATTGAAATTGTATAATGCCTTTCTAAAACACAAAAAAATTATCGAATTTTCTATTTGTTTTGATTTATGTGATATGTGTACTACATTACATTTTGTGATAGTCAAGGTGAAATAACAAATTATTGATATTCATATTACAAAGTTTTATTTGAACACACAAATTTACTTTCGCAATCGTGACGTTTTCAATGACGTCACCACCATTACCAGCAGCCTAATATCCCTAACAACTTGATAACAGAACAGGATCGGGTGACGTCACCTGCAGAAAAGTAAATAACTCAAATTTAATTTATGACTGTATAAATATTACCTATATATTAATAATGGTACAACATCCGTTTAAAGGTTAAATGTTACTGATTAGATATAATAAAATTGAGTTACACATGTTTTAAAGCAACCACCATCATCACCATCATCACCAACAACACAACAACATCATTACTACTACCACCACCACCACCACCACCATTAAGATACACTGTACAGAACGGTTAACGTCTCACACCACAATTAATTTTCCATAGGGTCCCATTGTAATGTTTTTGTTCGTGGCATAGAGATAAAAAAGATTTTGCAACATGTATTTATGCTTAAATTCTTCATTGATCCAAATATCTGCATGCTATTAATTTTTAACGAATATTTACCAGATTGAACTTTTTTTAATTTCATGTTTGCGTGACACCTATCAAAATTTAGACAAAAATACAACCCCGTGGAGATTAGACCCATGATGTGTAAAATGAGGCAGAATTAGCTAGAAATCTTATATCAAACATGCATTTTTCTGGGATCTCTTCCTAAAATGCTGTAAATTTAGAACCTGGTAAAGATAAATCAATGTATCCTGTAAAATGTAGAAAAGCGAACTTGTTTTTTTATCTACCTCCTTCATCTGTAGGGCACGAGTATTCAAGGGAGATAATAGTGATGTGAGTCCTTACTATTCAAGTGGCCCAGTTACCCGAATGCATTTGGGTAACTGGGCCACTGACGTTATTGACAGTAACGTCAGTGGGCCCAGTTACCAAAATGCATTCAGGTAAATTGATTGAATTGTTAAGGTAATTTTAGAAAGTCTAGTTCATTCTTAGTTTGAAATAGAACTACGGCAAATAATTTATTAAAATTAGGTATCTAATTCAACACAATTATGTAACACAATTTTAATATATTTAAAATTACTTGCATTTGTTTAAGAACGATAAAGCCTACGAGTATGGAATAATTTTACTTTATGTTTTACAAATCTGAATGGCTAGACAAAAGAACAACAAACAAGGGAAATGGAGCCAGGAGTCCATGAAAGAACTTAGAAGCCATCTTATTTGCTAGAAATGGGTCTGGAAGCGTCAGAAAGGCGGCGAGAAAGTTTGGGGTACCCCGTTCGACGCTTAAAGGTGAAATTTAGCGTGTTTTTTGAGCATATATTCTGAAATATATGTATATAATATACAATCTGTTCAAATATTACACTTATTGGTTGTCCCGTTTTCTCACAGAAGGCAATTTTATCTCATAGCGCACACGCTTGAGTTTCGCCCTTTTAGAAGACAGGTAAGTGTCACGTGATCCTGTGACGTCATTGGTACCTAACGATCAGCGCGGATGTCGCATTGAGTTGTATAGTATTGTCTATGTAGGATTAAGTTTTATGGTACGTGTTAAAAATGCCGTGTGCTGTAGCTGGGGTGTCAAAGTGTGCATAAAAAAGGACAATCTAATAACATCAGTTTTTTTCGTTTTTCCTAATCAGGTTAATGATAGATTAAAGATTTGAATTGTGGGTGGACCGCTGTCGACGAAAATCGCCCGTCGCGTCAAAAAAATGGAACCTTCGAAAAGACGCGCGAGTTTGTAGTAAACAGTTTGTAGTAAGCACTTTGAGTTGGATTCGTGGGAAATCCATCCTTTGGTTTTCATTTTCATTGAATTTGAAGGACAGACGGCCATGCAGATTAAAAAACAACAGCGATACCAACAATATTTTCCTACAAAAATGAGAAGTGCCTAACCCCGCCGTCTCCGAGCAAGTTTTTATTCGCCGATTCGACCGGCGTTGAGGAAGAAATTATTTAAATGAGGTAAGATAGAAGTTTCTTTGTTCAGTTATCTTAGCAATTCCTCGGGTATGTGTATGATAAATTGTAGAAAGGTATATAGTCTTAGATCTGTACATCGTGATTGTTTAGCTGTTGAATTAGATGCATGCGTCTTACGTGAACGGCGCTAATATAATGTAGCCGTCTTTTTTCAGAAAAGATCGCTAAAAAGGTTTAGCATATGAATGTAAATGAGAATTCGGTGAAAATAAACACTGTCGTTGTTTCAATATATATTTTGAAGTATTTTTTTTTTTGTTTTGTTTTAAATTATACACCTTCTTCTGCCAACAGTGTTATAGATGTTTATAGAGTTATATATCGGTCTCTGGATTTGAAAATAATGACAAAATGTTTCATGGATGTCTATTAAAACGCAGAAAATTGATAATGTTACTAGCTATTATATTAGTTCAGTAATGTTGTATGGCAAAACAACAACAATAACGGCTTTTACCTCATGCAGTAAGTAAAATAAGTGCTTTACAAGCATATATATACTTTATATTCTAAATAAAAAAAATGTTAGGTTTCTTTTTTTCGATCTCTACATGTACATAATACATTATGTCGTGCTCATAATACATTTGACTATATTATTTAGATCATCTTCGTGCGCGATGAACTAACTAGTTTCTCACGCATCATATATCCGTCTTGTGCAATACGCGGCTCGCCGCGGCGGTATTGCAATATACAGGAAATGTAGGCATATCATAAAACTACGTTTCCCTAAATGGTGCGTGATTTTGTCATATACCGACGTTTGTACCCTGATTAGGCTGTACTTCAATAGGGCACCGCAATAGTTGATTAGTCGCTGTGTGGTATATTGTTATTTGGTGGCACGTGGAGAGCGTGTCATACTGCAAATCCGAATCTGATACACCACTATAGACTGTTTTGGAGGCGGCGGGGACTTATGGTATGTAGAATACTATAGAAATTAGATGCTGTTACATTTATTTATTTATCAATTATACTTACTAGACTCTAAATATATTTTTTCAATGTCTATTTTTCGGCAAAAAAAAAGTCCTTATAATCTGACGCTCGTATTAATGTACAAGTATTAGACCATGTCCATTCATTCGGAATATACTGCATTTCGCGCTTAGTGTAAATGAACCGAGATATTGCAGCGTTGCTGGTGACTTTCAGAATTTCGATGACCTGCACCGCGTTCAACTCTCATCGCCATCGGTTGATGAATCCGAGGTATTTTCATCCTCAGACACGAATTCTGGCTCAAAATCGTAAGGTTGCACATTGTGCAACCTTCTTATCATGGGCATTTCATCTGACTCAGCATCATAGTCGCTTAATTCCGACATTTTCACACACACTATACTGTTTTTGCGTGCTTTCCCTATGTACAAATGGTTTCGTTTTGTTCCCAATGACGTCACTTCCGGTTTACGAGGAAGAGTTTTCCCCCTTTGATTTTTTTTCAATTTTTTAGCGTAGCCTGTTCGTCTTTTCGGTTTTTATCTTTAAAAGGTTTTTATCTTTAAAAACATATTTTCACTAAAAATACATCAATAGCATAGTTACCATCGTATTTATAATGATATTTGATAATTAAAAACATTAACAACGGATTTGTTGATTTAGGACAAATTTCTGCTTTAAAAGGAGAATTAAAGGTAAAATTACAATTACAAAATTGAAAGTTTTAAGAACTGTGCATTACTGGTCTGCTGCTGACGATACCCCTTCTATTGATGTTGCAATTGATGATAATGATGATGATGGTGGTGGTAATGCTGCTGTTGGGTTGTTTCTGCTGATGGTGGTGGTGGTGATGATGATGATGATGATGGTGGTGGTGGTAATGATGTTGCTGTTGCTGTTATTGGTGGTGATGATGGTGATAATGATGGTGGTAATGATGTTGTTGTTGGTGGTGATGATGGTTATGATGGCGGTGGTAATGATGTTGTTGTTGGTGGTGATGATGGTGGTGGTAATGATGTTGTTGTTGGTGGTGATGATGGTGGTGGTAATGATGTTGTTGTTGATGGTGATGATGGTGATGATGGTGGTGGTAATGATGTTGTTGTTGGTGGTGATGATGGTGATGATGGGGGTGGTAATGTTGTTGTTGTTGTTGGTGATGATGGTGATGATGATGGTGGTGGTAATGATGTTGGTGATGATGGTGATGATGGTGGTGGTAATGATGTTGTTGTTGTTGGTGATGATGGTGATGATTAGGGTGGTAATGATGTTTTGTTGTTGGAGATGATGATGATGATGGTGGTGGTGGTAATGATGTTATTGTTGGTGGTGATGATGGTGATGAAGGGGTTGGTAATGATGTCGTTGTTGGTGGTGATGATGATGATGGTGGTGGTAATGATGTTGTTATTTTTGGTGATGATTGTGATGATGGTGGTGGTAATGATGTTGTTGGTGGTGGTGATGATGGTGGGGATGATGGGGATGATGGGGATGGTAATGATGTTGTTGGTGGTGGTGATGATGGTGGTGGTAATGATGTTGTTGGTGATGATGATGATGATGATGATGATGATGATGATGATGATGATGATGGTGGTGGTGGTGGTAATGATGTTGTTGTTGGTGGTGATGATGATGGTGATGATGGTGGTGGTAATGATGTTGTTTTAGTTTGTGATGATTGGGGTGGTAATGATGTTGTTGTTGGTGATGATGATGGTGATGAATGTGGTGGTAACGATGTTGTTGTTGTTGGTGTTGATGATGATGATGATGGTGGTGGTAATGATGTTGTTGATGTTAGTGGTGATGATGGTGATGATGGTGGTGGTAATGATGTTGTTGTTGTTGTTGATAATGGTGATGATGGTGGTAATGATGTTGTTGTTGACGGTGATGATGATGATGATGGTGATGATGGTGGTGGTAATGATGTTGTTGTTGGTGGTGATGATGATGATGATGATGGTGGCTGTTATGATGTTGTTGTTGTTGTTGGTGGTGATGGTGGTGATGGTGATGATGGTGGTGGTAATGATGTTGTTGGTGATGATGATGATGGTGGTGGTAATGATGTTGTTGTTTCTGGTGGTGATGATGGTGATGGTGGTGGTGGTAATGATGTTGTTGTTGTTGGTGATGATGGTGGTGTTAATGATGTTGTTGTTTTTGGTGATGATGGTGATGATGGCGGTGGTAATGATGCTGTTGTTGTTGGTGATGATGATGATGATGGTGGTTGTAATGATGTTGTTGTTGGTGGTGATGATGGTGATGATGGTGGTGGTGGTGGTGGGGGTAATAATGTTGTTGTTGTTGCTGATGATGGTGATGATGGGGGTGGTAATGATGTTGTTGTTCTTGGTGATGATGGGTGTGGTAATGATGTTGTTGTTTTTGGTGATGATGGTGATGATGGTGGTGGTAATGATGTTGTTATTGGTGATGATGGTGATGATGGTGGTGGTAATGATGTTGTTGTTGGTGGTGATGATTGGGTGGTAATGATGTTGTTGTTGTTGGTGATGATGGTGATGATGATGGTGGTAATGATGTTGTTGTTGTTGGTGATGATGGTGATGATGGCGGTGGTAATTATGTTGTTGTTGTTGTTGGTGGTGATGATGGTGATGATGGTGGTGGTAATGATGTTGTTGATGATGGTGATGATGGTGGCGGTGGTAATGATGTTGTTGTTATTGGTGATGATGATGATGATGGGGGTGGTAATGATGTTGTTGTTGGTGGTGATGATGGTGGTGGTAATGATGTTGTTGTTGTTGGTGATGATGGTGATGATGGCGGTGGTTATGATGTTGTTGTTGTTGGTGATGATGGTGATGATGGTGGTGGTAATGATGTTGTTGGTGATGATGATGATGATGGTGGTGGTAATGATGTTGTTGTTTTTGATGGTGATGATGGTGGTTGTTATGATATTGTTGTTGTTGGTGATGATGGTGGTTGTAATGATGTTGTTGTTGGTGGTGGTGATGATGGTGATGATGGGGTTGTAATGATGCTGTTGTTGTTGGTGATGATGATGATGATGGTGGTGGTAATGATGTTGGTGATGATGGTGATGATGGCGGTGGTAATGATGTTGTTGTTGTTGGTGATGATGGTGATGATGGGGATGGTAATGATGTTGTTGTTGGTGGTGATGATGGTGGTGGTAATGATGTTGTTGGTGATGATGATGATGATGATGATGATGATGGTGGTGGTGATAATGATGTTGTTGTTGTTGGTGATGATGATGGTGATGATGGTGGTGGTAATGATGTTGTTGTTGTTTGTGATGATGGGGGTGGTTATGATGTTGTTGTTGGTGATGATGATGGTGATGAATGTGGTGGTAATGATGTTATTGTTGTTGGTGGTGATGATGATGATGATGGTGGTGGTAATGATGTTGTTGATGTTAGTGGTGATGATGGTGATGATGGTGGTGGTAATGATGTTGTTGTTGTTGTTGATAATGGTGATGATGGTGGTAATGATGTTGTTGTTGTTGACGGTGATGATGGTGATGATGGTGATGATGGTGGTGGTAATGATGTTGTTGTTGGTGGTGGTGATGATGATGATGATGGTGGCTGTTATGATGTTGTTGTTGTTGTTGGTGGTGATGGTGATGATGGTGGTGGTAATGATGTTGTTGGTGATGATGATGATGGTGGTGGTAATGATGTTGTTGTTTTTGGTGGTGATGATGGTGATGGTGGTGGTGGTAATGAAGTTGTTGTTGTTGGTGATGATGGTGGTGGTAATGATGTTGTTGTTGTTGGTGATGATGGTGATGATGGCGGTGGTAATGATGCTGTTATTGTTGGTGATGATGATGATGATGGTGGTTGTAATGATGTTGTTGTTGGTGGTGATGATGGTGATGATGGTGGTGGTGGTGGTGGGGGTAATAATGTTGTTGTTGTTGCTGATGATGGTGATGATGGGGGTGGTAATGATGTTGTTGTTGGTGGTGATGATGGTGATGTCGGTGATGGTAATGATGTTGTTGTTCTTGGTGATGATGGTGGTGGTAATGATGTTGTTGTTTTTGGTGATGATGGTGATGATGGTGGTGGTAATGATGTTGTTGTTGTTGGTGATGATGGTGGTGGTAATGATGTTGTTGGTGTTGGTGTTGATGGTGATGATGATGGTGGTAATGATGTTGTTGTTGTTGGTGATGATGGCGGTGGTAATGATGTTATTGTTGTTGGTGATGATGGTGATTATGGTGGTGGTAATGATGTTGTTGTTGGTGGTGATGATGGTGGTGGTAATGATGTTGTTGTTGTTGGTGTTGATGGTGATGATGATGGTGGTAATGATGTTGTTGTTGGTGATGATGATGATGATGGCGGTGGTAATTATGTTGTTGTTGTTGTTGTTGGTGATGATGGTGATGATGGTGGTGGTAATGATGTTGTTGATGATGGTGATGATGATGATGATGGGCGTGGTAATGATGTTGTTGTTGGTGGTGATGATGGTGATGATGGTGGTGGTAATGATGTTGTTGTTGTTGGTGATGATGGGGGTGGTAATGATGATGTTGTTGTTGTTGGTGTTGATGGTGATGATGATGGTGGTAATGATGTTGTTGTTGTTGGTGATGATGATGATGATGGCGGTGGTAATTATGTTGTTGTTGTTGTTGTTGTTGGTGATGATGGTGGTGGTAATGATGTTGTTGTTATTGGTGATGATGATGATGATGGGCGTGGTAATGATGTTGTTGTTGGTGGTGATGATGGTTATGATGGTGGTGGTAATGATGTTGTTGTTGTTGGTGATGATGGGGGTGGTAATGATGTTGTTGTTGTTGTTGGTGATGATGGTGATGATGGTGGTGGTAATGATGTTGTTGTTTTTGATGGTGATGATGGTGGTTGTTATGATGTTGTTGTTGTTGGTGATGATGGTGGTTGTAATGATGTTGTTGTTGGTGGTGGTGATGATGTTGATGATGGGGGTTGTAATGATGCTGTTGTTGTTGGTGATGATGATGATGATGGTGGTGGTAATGATGTTGTTGTTGTTGGTGATGATGGTGATGATGGCGGTGGTAATGATGTTGTTGTTGTTGGTGATGATGGTGATAATGGGGAAGGTAATGATGTTGTTGTTGTTAGTGGTGATGATGGTGATGATGGTGGTGGTAATGATGTTGTTGTTGTTGTTGATAATGGTGATGATGGTGGTAATGATGTTGTTGTTGACGGTGATGATGGTGATGATGGTGATGATGGTGGTGGTAATGATGTTGTTGTTGTTGGTGATGATGGTGATGATGGTGGTGGTAATGATGCTGTTGTTGTTGGTGATGATGGTGATGATGGGGGTGGTAATGATGTTGTTGTTGTTGGTGATGATGGTGATGATGGTGGTGGTAATGATATTGTTGTTGTTGTTGGTGATGATGGTGATGATGGCGGTGGTAATGATGCTGTTGTTGTTGTTGATGATGGTGATGATGGGGGTGGTAATGATGTTGTTGTTGTTGGTGATGATGGTGATGATGGTGGTGGTAATGATATTGTTGTTGTTGTTGGTGATGATGGTGATGATGGCGGTGGTAATGACGTTGTTGTTGGTGATGATGATGGTGATGATGGTGGTGGTAATGATGTTGTTGTTGGTGGTGATGATGGTGATGATGGCGGTGGTAATGATGCTGTTGTTGTTGGTGATGATGGTGATGATGGGGGTGGTAATGATGTTGTTGTTGGTGGTGATGATGGTGATGATGATGATGATGGTGATGATGGTGGTGGTGGTAATGATGTTGTTGGTGATGATGGTGGTGGTTCTGTGGCGGTAATTGTGTTGTTGTTGTTGTTGGTGATGATGTTGGTGATGATGATGATATTGAAGATTGTGATGATGATAATGATGATGATAATGATGGTAATGTTGCTGCTGCTGCTGCTGATGATGATGATGGTGGTGGTTATGATGTTGTTGGTGATGCTGCTGATGGTGATATACATTTTAACCAGGTCTTTTTCTCCCTGTCAGTTGTAACACAGAACTGAATATTTATTGTTTTATTTTTATATTTGCAGGGACCGTTCGGGAAAATCAGCCAGCGTCAAGGAGCCGAGTATTTACAGACGAGGAGAACAACTTGGTTGGATATATTTTAGAAATGGCGAACTGTGGATTTGGACTTAGTATTAAGGACATATGTGAAATTGCATTTGAAATGTCAGTTAAGTTTAAACAAAATTAATAGTTTTAACAATCCGGTTATCAGTGGTACTCAGGCTTTATGCGCAGACATCAGAGAAAATGAATTGTATTTTGAAAACATCTTTCATTGAGAAAGCCTGAGGGATTGTCCTCGGTTAGGGCAAACATGTTAATTAAGAATGTTGTGTCTGCATATTTAGGATGCATGATCACGAGCTACAGTCACTAGACATAGTCGATCAGCCTACTGTAATTTACAATGTAGATGAAACCGGCATCAATACCATTCATCACACGGGAAAGATTGTAAGATTAAAGGGTAAGAAGTCAATCCACAGTAAAAGCAACGCTGATCGCGGGGAAAACGTAACGGTAGTAGAAGTTTGTGTTAGTGCTTCTGGGCATTATATCCCACCCATGGTCATTTTTAAAGGTCAGCGCCTCAATCAGGACTTAGTACCCAATGCTCAGCCTGGTATGCTTCCCGCATCAGCGTAGAAACCCTTCTCCTGACCAAGGATAATGGTATAACCATAATGTGTTTACCTCCACATACCACTAGCGGGCTTCAGCCTCTAGACAAATGTTATTTCCAGCCATTGAAAACAGAACCCAGGGCATATTTTCTGAATATATATGGAATAGTCCTGTCGACCGAATAAAAAGTACGATTATTACACCGTATCTTAGCAACAAATAAACCTTGTTAAAATGAATATTACTAACAATGACAGATGTTCTTTCTGTAATGCAGACACAGAATCATTAATTCATTTATTCTGGCACTGTAGAAATGTGCAATCTTTTTGGAATAGTGTTTGCAACTGGTTTAAAGAACGGTGCAGACATCTTGATATATAAGTAAAATTATATTCGGAGATATTACACTACACTCAACAAAATTCCTAATCGGTGACCTCAATTTTACAAAATATTTTCTTTTCTTGGAATATCTTCCTCTCGGTTTTACTTGTTTTGAATAACATAGTTATTTAGTAAAAGGTACTGAAAGTTTCAGAAAAATCATATAATTACCAGTGAAATTAGGACGCGTTAAAGTCGCGAACCCCAAAATCAAAAATTACAAAATGTCAGACTCACAACACGATTATTACACCTTATCTTAGCAACAAATAAACTTCTTGTTAAAATGAATATTACTAACAATGACAGATGTTCTTTCTGTAATGCAGACACAGAATCCCATAGAACAGTGCTCGTTCTTGAAATTTAAAGAATTAGCATGCACTCGCAGACCAAGAGTCGCGGAAAGGAACTCATTACATGCATGTTATATGTCTAATGAAATGATTTTGTAGGTCATTTATTTATGTTGCCATTTCTTTATTACCATATTGGTTTTTAAAACACTTGACTGTGACTTAAGCCAGGTCATTTCCCTTACAATGTGACTTTGTGGATCGATGGTGTTATAATATAAAGCATTGTTTCTTCAAAAATAATTTAAATATCTTTACCAAATTTTCAGTTAATATATATCAACATTGATCGAGGATTTGATTAATTTTACATAAATACAAATCTTGTGTAAAAGGTAATAATTTCATAAAACTTAGGTGACCGATTAGGAATTTTGTTGAGTGTAGATAATACTTTAAATCATCTTATACTAGTAGCCAAGAAATGTATTTACTTTTGCAGAGTAGATAAGAGATTATTACCATGTTTAACCATGTATAAAAAATCAGTTCTATACCAATATAACACAGAAAAAGTAATAGCTTTCAGAACAAATTCTATTGGCAAATTCAATGAGAAATGACAAAATTACACTAGTCTTTTCGAATGAGGTTAGAAAAAAGGGTCTTTTAAAATCAATGAGGAAGTTTATTTTCTTACTATTCTTTTTTGTAGTGTCACAAGAAAGGGACACAACCCATTCGGGAAAATATGGACGAAATATAACATGAATTACCTCCCTTGCTTTTATAATGGGACGACCATTTTATCTCAGGAGGGGGCCTGACATTTTCCTGCGAGTTCACCAACTTTCTCACCCAATTGTTGTTGGAACCAGATTATTTGTTTCACCTTTAGAAATTGATTTCAGTAAAAAAAAAATCTCAGCAGTTTTCTAGAGAGGAAGGTCATATCACTAAGAATATGTAAGTGAACAGTAGCGTAACTGCCGCTAGGCCATTAGGCCCGGGCCTACACATTATTTCGCCAAGTATAGTTAAGCACAGGCCATTTATGAGAAATATGGGTTCAAACTGTATCATTTAGGATCTCGGGTATCGTTCTTAAAATGATGTGTAGGCCCACTTTAATATGTGTAGGCCTAGAGTCGTGAATATACTGATGTTAATAAAAAGAGAAAAGAGCCTAGTGGTGTTTAACCATGTTTCGATGCGATAGACGCTTTATTTTTACGAGCGTTTTTATGATATCGGCAATAGTTCTTTAGCCGCGAAATTTAAAATGTAAACAAATAAAAATAGAGGAAAATGTTTAAAAAGATAAACGAGTATTTTAAAGGTAGTGATACAAGTGAACAGGTTTGTTCTGACTCAAATGCTATCAGTACCCCCTCTTGTTCCATTAGTTCGGCTTCGACGACCGAACTAAGCATTAAGCATGGACCTTCGTATCCCGATTTAACTTTTGTTACCGATCCGGACGACAGTATTAAAGAGAACATCCTAAAAGGATCCTGGAATGACTGTCACTTATACAAGTTCCCAACAAGGTATCAATTTACTCTATGATTTATTTGCCTAATGCATTTTGTCCTTGGACTATGTAGGCCTACCCCACCCACCCACTGTGTCTGTTCCGTTTTAAACTTGTCAGCAAATTTTATTTGTTGCAAAAATACATTTGATACACTTATATAGATCGACTCTTGTGGTAGTTTTGTCAGAATAACTATTAAAGTAAAAAGTAGATATAAAATGAAATTGATTAACTTTAGAAAAGTAAAAGTATATTTTTTTTTTTTTTAAACGTTTATCACACATTCATACAAAAAGTAGATATTATGACGATTTTGTTTCAAGAAAACTTTTTTTTCCCAGAGAAATAGGTAATAAACAGAGAAAGTTGTCACCCTCTTGGTTGGCTGAACATGACTGGTTACGTTATTCTGTATCAGACAATGCTGTATACTGCTGCTACTGCTTCGTCTTTGGTAAAAAAGAGTCAAAAGAGAAAGCATTCATCAATCCATTCACTGATTGGAAAAATCTCGCTGTCTATGTGAAACGTCACAAATAGCGCACACCATGGCTGTGTAATTTTATGGCAATCTTGAATTCTTTCGCGACTACAGATGCAGTTTTGTCGGAACATCTAGCGTCAGAGGGAGCAGGTACAAAGTACACCTCACCCAAGATACAAAATGAATTGATTGAGCTGTGTTCCAATACAATAATTGACAAAATTATTCAAGATTGTTTAGCTGCTAAATACTTTGGTATAATGGCTGACGAGGCGACTGGTAAGTCGACAAAAGAACAATTATCAATATGCTTAAGATTTGTTGATGAATCAGGGGAGAAACCTACTGTCCGAGAAGAGTTTGTTGGCTTTGTTAAAGCGGATAGCGTAAAGGGGGAACACTTATCCCAAATGATTTTGAATGAAATAGAGAAACATGGACTTCACATTAATTACCTGAGAGCACAGTGTTATGATGGAGCATCCAACATGAGTGGCAAGTTTAGCGGGGTTCAGGCTAGGATTCGTCAGGTCGCACCACTCGCAAACTACATTCACTGCAAGGCACATTCCTTAAATCTGGCACTAGTACATAGCAGTAACATACCGGCAGTGCGAACAATGATGGGCATAGTGCAGGACATAGCGTTTGCTTTTGACTACTCTGCTAAGCGACTAGAGGCATACTACAATGCGTTAGAAAGAGACCAGAACACTAAAGAGTCAATGGATGGACGGTCAAAGTTAAGGACTCTGTGTGAAACGCGATGGTCAAGCAGAGCCGATGCATTGTATACTTTCAAGACGTCATTTCCGGTCGTCGTCCAAGCGCTAGAAGTCCTCCATGACGACAATGATGAGAAAGCCGGTCTACACCTCGCTGGCATACTTCGTTTCGAGTTTATAGTCGCCCTAGTTGCTGCGGAACATATTCTGAGTGGAACTGTCGCACTGACAAACTATCTTCAGGTATTTACGTACAGTACTGAAACTCAGGAAAGCAACATATGAACCGAAACCGTAACCGGAATGCACCGCGATCGCAAAATAATGAACGCAGAACGGTTTCAAACTACCAAAGAATCAACTATTCAAGTAAATAAGCTTTTGAAAACATTGTGGAAAATGAAGCCATTGCTCGTACATTGCTCGTACGAGCAATGGCTTCGTTTTTCACAATGTTTTCTACTCTAGTTATGATGTATGAAATGCACCGAAACCGAACCGGAACCGCAAATAATGTTGCTTTCCTGAGTTTCAGTACTGTAGTCTGGACGCTAATTAAATATTTTCTTTGGTAACACCGAACGTTTCTTGTAACAGACGTTTGATAACGTCACCATCTGAGTTTAAGCAAATTTACGTTTTTTAAATGATTATAAAACTATTGATAGTTAAGTGCGAGTCACGAGTGGGAATTGAACTTTCTCTTGTTCACATGCGAACGTATACTTGGCTGTATAATACATACAAAAAATGTAATGACCAACATAATTATGATATACATTCATAGCGCTTTATGTTTTAAAAGAAAATCGAAATAAACCGACATATTTATTATCAGTTATAAGAAAGTGTACCTGTCTGTACATTACTATTTTGTAGATCTACTGGCAGCAAACAATACAATTATAGAATTTAATATTTGTTCAAATGAATTTGTTTTTCAGGCAGTTGACTGCGACTTACTCGAGGCAATATCAGAATCTAAGGTTGTTATGTCAAGACTTCGTAGCGAGCGAGGGGATGATATGGTGTGGGACGTACTTTACGACACTGCCGTGGATATGGCCCGACAAGTTGACATTGAACCTCGTATACCACGCCGCGTTGGAAGACAGCAGCACAGGGCCAACCATCCTGCCGGAATCCTTCAGACTATTGGAAGGTGTCCGTCTATTACCCATTTATGGGCCACTTACTTCAGGAAATGGACAGCGGTTGATTCAGAACGAACCGCGGTACATAGCCCAGTACCTCCTTCCGGCAAATATTGGCATGCTTACTGATGAGATGGTTAATAGCCTCTATGACACATACGGCGCCGATATAACTGGTTCCCATGATGCTTATCTGGAAGAAATAGGCAGGTGGCGGGTATGTTTATCCATAATTATATATACAATGTAGTAGTCTTCCAATTACATGCACGCATCTTATAAATGATATTAATTCGCTGATAAGTATCGTTCATTTAAATAAGATAATACATATATTTTTTTACATTTTTTGCTAAATAGATTACAGTCCTTTTTAAAGAAGGTATATCGATTTATGTATGTCCGTTCCGTCTGTCCGGGTATTCTGCACGCATTGCAATATTAACATAACGTCTACGTGAACTACATAATTTATCATGTTTGCATTTCGGTTCAATCTTCTAGTAAATCCCATTTTCTCGTGTTTTGGCAAGCGTAATTTGTGGAAATTGTGTACTCTTGTATATGTTCTTGTGTTTCCATATTCTATTTACAGACGAAATGGTCAGATGATACTAAACCAAGCAGACTACAGTGCCTGAAATGAGGGCCAGCCGAAGGCCGAAGGCTGGCCCGAAAAAAAAATTTTTGGGCAAGTAAACATTTTGAGTCACTGGCCCAAAATAAACATTGGAGGCCCAAATATTTTCTTTTTATGTCAACAAAGTAAAGAAAAATGAGAATAAATGTGCTGGTATTTGCATGCTGTCATAAAGTTCTGATTCCTTCAAATTGGCGGATACAGGGATCGGAACCTATTCTCCCTTTTTGGAACTATGAGTATATTTTCTTTAAAGTACTTTAATAAACGCAGAAAATTGGACTCCGATAATACTAATAGACTTGGACCCCCTCCCCCCCCCCCCCCCCCCCTCTTTCAAATTGCTGAATCCGCCGCTGATTTTAAGCAGACTTGACGCACAATCGAAATTACCGACTAGCATCGTATGTCGACATTTATGATTAACAGAAAAAATACTTACTTCGCATACTTTGACTGCTTTTTAAAGTCCGCAGCGTTAGTGCGTTTAAGAAATGACCATGCGTCTTGCATTTTCTTTGACTTTACACAGTTATCATATGTTACATGCACTTTCATTGGTTCAATAGTTTATTTGAACCAATCGCTGCGTTCGTAACTAACAAGTCGCAAGAGAAATAAAGAGTTGTCTACCTTTTTACCAAGTGACGACGGTAGTTGACAGTTCTCCGAAAATAATTGATTAAAATGAATTTTTTTTACTGATTTTGGGCAGTCGCCCAGACGTTTTTTGTTGGGCCAGTGACAACTTTACTTTGAACAACTTTTGGTCGCCCAGACAAGGTATTAATCGCCATTGGCGAGTGGGCGACCGGCCGTTTCAGACACTGACTGAGTGAGTGACTACTAGAGACGCTTCCGCGAGCTAACTGCATACTTTACCCGTCTGTTCGCACAATACTTCTGGTGATGTTGACTATGCCAACAACATCGGCCACTGCTGAACGCTCCTTCAGCGTGATGAGGAGGGTAAAAAATTACCTCAGATCGACAATGACCGACAACCGTCTGTCTGGGCTTGCAGTATTACACAGCCATCGAGACATCGATGTGTCCGTTGAGGCCATCGTGAACAAATTCGCTGCTGAGAAGAGGAGAAGACTAGACTTCGTGTGAAATGAATGTCAAATTATTATGAAAATATAGTCAAATGTGTATTGTGTTACTCTTTGTTATTTTCTGGTCGGTACTCAATTTCTAGTAAAAATTTGAAGACGGTTTTGTTACTTTTGAAGTGACCAAATATACGCCATATATAGGCTATATATAGGCCATATATAGGCTATCTACAGTTTAAAAAATTTCCGGAAGGGCATGCATATTGTATTATGAGGACATTTTAATGTGCAGGCCCTTTGGGCCTACACATCAAAATGTCTCTAGGTACGCCCCTGGTGAATCTTAGTTTGAACTTCATTTTGAAAAATGGCAAACTAGAAGGCTTGCAAAATATTTTACGGGACTCAATGGGATTTGTTTTACTTCCGGTACACCTATACACTGTTATTTGATTTGGACTTTTTTGTGTTCAAATAAAGACATGCATAACGGTCAATTACGTTTGTTGTGCAATGTTTCTATGCAAAATAGTCACTCAGTTGTGTTTAACACAGCCACAAATATAGTTGCCGGTTATAGTAACACAGCCACACATATAGTTGCCGGTTATACTAACACAGCCACACATATAGTTGCCGGTTATACTAACACAGCCACACATATAGTTGCCGGTTATACTAACACAGCCACACATATAGTTGCCGGTTATACTAACACAGCCACACATATAGTTGTCGGTTATACTAACTGACAGAGCAAGTCACCATTCTAAAGCATTGGGATTATTTTGAAACACATTGGGCACCTCTTACATGTATTCTATTTTCACTTTCAAAACTTCCATTATTGATAAATAAAATCACCATACAAACATGCAACTGGTTCTTAGCTCTCACAAACAAGTCAATTAAGTAATTTCAGCCAGGAAAACAGTCCTTAAATACTAAAATCCATTTTGAATATTTTTTTTAAAGATGACGGGCCAATAGTCACTATCTTAAACAAATTTCATAGTGAGGTCAACGTATTTCAGGGTTGTTAAAATCAGGTTAACTCAACACAGAAGACGGTCCTCGTTACTAATCATAGCCCAAACCATTTTCAGGAATCACATAACGTATTTAGAGAGATATGCTTTTAATGGTAGCTTGATTCCTAACTATCAATTGTGTTGTATGAAGTTATAACGGTCAAGAGTGACCTTTATTTATTTATTAATCTTTCAACGACTTCTCGTCATAACCTGTTCGGCCATTTTTACCCAACATTAAAGTTGTGTTTGATACCAGAGACAACAATATTCAAAGATGCATTGTAAGATGTTATCACCACCATCATCATCATTATTATAACAAGCGAGGTTTGCGCCGTTTGTAACTGACATATCTAATACGGTAAATACTGGACTATTTGGGCGTATGTCACATTGAATTGGTTTTGAAACCTAAATTAAAGAAGATATCGGTTAAATATGAAAGAACCTACCTCTCGCGCAATCTCTACCAGGGTCACTACATTGTTGTATATGAATGCAAGGAACGACAAATCTGGGTAGAGATTGCCTCTGTCAATCATCTTGTAAAATCCACACGGTTAACAAAAACAATATATATATAAAAAGAACGGTTGCGTGTACCAATCAGTGCATATTTCTTGTAAGAATTAATAATATACAACACGCTATGAAGTCGGTGTGTATGGTTTCTGTCATTCGTGCATCCTCCAACACGCTATGAAGTGGCTGTGTATAGTTTCTGTCATTCGTGTATCCTCCAGCACGCTATGAAGTGGTGTGTATAGTTTCTGTCATTCGTGCATCCTCCAACACGCTATGAAGTGGGTGTGTATTGCTTCTGTCATTCGTGCATCCTCCAACAAGCTATGAATTGGGTGTTTATAGTTTCTGTCATTCGTGCATCCTCCAACACGCTATGAAGTGGTTGTGTATTGTTTCTGACATTCGTGCATCCTCCAACACACTATGCAGTCGGTGTGTATGGATTCTGTCATTCGTGGATCCTCCAAGACGCTATGAAGTAGGTGTGTACAGTTTCTGTCATTCGTGCATCCTCCAACACGCTATGAAGTGGGTGTGTACTGTTTCTGTCATTCGTGCATCCTCCAACAATTAGCTATGAAGTGGGTGTGTATAGTTTTTGTCATTCGTGCATCCTCCAACACGCTATGAAGTGGGTGTGTATAGTTTTTGTCATTCGTGCATCCTCCAACACGCTATGAAGTGGGTGTGTACAGTTTCTGTCATTCGTGCATCCTCCAACACGCTATGAAGTGGGTGTGTATAGTTTCTGTCATTCGTCCATCCTCCAACACGCTATGCAGTCGGTGTGTATGGTTTCTGTCATTCTTGCAACCTCCAACACGCTATGAAGTGGTTGTGTATTGTTTCTGACATTCGTGCATCCTCCAACAAGCTATGAAGTGGGTGTGTATAGTTTTTGTCATTCGTGCATCCTCCAACACGCTATGAAGTGGCTGTGTACAGTTTCTGTCATTCGTGCATACTCCAACACGCTATGCAGTCGGTGTGTATTGTTTCTGTCATTCGTGCATCCTCCAACACGCTATGAAGTGGCTGTGTATAGTTTCCGTCATTCGTGCATCCTTCAACACGCTATGAAGTGGCGGTGTACAGTTTCTGCCATTCGTGCGTCCTCCAACACGCTATGAAGTTGGTGTGTATGGTTTCTGTCATTCGTGCATCCTCCAACACGCTATGAAGTGGCTGTGTATAGTTTCTGTCATTCGTGCATCCTCCAACACGCTATGAAGTGTGTGTGTATAGCTTCTGTCATTCGTGCATCCTATAACACGCTATGAAGTGTCTGTGTATCATTTCTGACTTTCGTGTTTTCTCCATAAGCTACTAACCTCATTGCTCTGCTGAGCTTTTCATAATTCATGGTCTCGTTACCCTTTCTCAAACCCCATAAAAGGACTATACACTTGAACTGGACCGGACGAAATGTCCTCACCAAATAAGGGAGGGGTTTGTCGAAGGGTCTGGCAATAGTTTCCTTATAAACTCCCACAACCGGCATCGTCTCTTTCCTGAAGAAAAAAACACCTATAGTATGTGTATGGGATCCATATACGAGGGGCGATCCAAACTTACCATACTATATTTATTATTAAATAGTTAACATTACAATTTACAGACAATATTAAGCAACGCATCCTTTATGGGATAGTTGATATCAGTTTAAAATTAAGATTATATAAAGGCATTGTCTACATCGTCATATAAAAATAATATAAAAGTCGAAGAGGAAATGCAGCTTGCACAGAACTCAGTAAACCCAAAAACACGCAAAAGGACAGACATGAATGACAATGTTAACAAAGAATAAAGGCATATGACGTCACAAACACAAAAAAGGTTGAAAATAGGGCTACCGTCTTGGAACGGTCAGTGGCAAGAAAGTCCGCTGGGGTTTAAACCAGGTTCTGGGGTGCACCAAACCTTAAACTTACCCTATGTCATCCCATTAAAACGGGACAGTGTAAATAAAGAAATCCCCGCCGGAATATTTTTTTTTCATTTCTTTAAAGCCGGGATTTTTATTTCGCCTAATACACTGGCCAGATTATTTTTTTCGTGAACTTGAAAGCCAGAATATATAAAAAAAAATAAGTTTTACTATTCGTAGAATAAGAAGAGCTGTTCTACTCAACAACTGCGTCGTCAGGTTGGTTTTCAGTTGTTAGCCAAGTCCTGTTATTTCAGCAACCACTGGTCAGTGAAACTTGAAATATGTCATCAGTACCATCAAGGACACTGGTAGACACAGGTTCCATAACTCTGTATGGCATTTAAGCAAAAGCATGTTTTTTTTTATTTTTTTATTACTTCGAATTTCTGGTTAAAGTTCTTTTTTGACAAAGTCCGTTTATTCTAACAACTTAAAGTCGTACATCAACAAGACTTCAGTAAAGCTTGGAATATCAAAGGCACTAGTAGACACATGTTCCATATTAACTCTGTATTGCATTTAAGCAAAGTTATTTGTTTTTTTTCGACTTCAAAATGCTGGTTAAAGTTTTTAGTCAAGTCCTTTATTTCAATAGGTGATTGTTAATTATTAATACAACTTCAGTAAAGCGTGAATACTAGCAGACACATGTTCCATAACTCTGTATTGCATTTTAGCAAAAGTATGGCCCTTTTTCTGGATAAATATTTTCTGTATTGTATTTTAGAAAATGTGTAGCCTATAATTTTCGACTTATAATTGCTTTTATTTTATTTGTTGGCAAGTCCATTTATTTCAATCCCTACTAGCCATATATCTCAGCCAAAGGAGCTTGACAAGTGTCATCACTTACAGACACAATCATGTTTGATAACTTTTTATTTCATTTTAGCCAGATGATATTTTCTTTTTCAACTTAGAGTTTCAGTTAAAGTTTTTTAAGCAGCTTCATATATTTCAATGAAACTCACTGCATACATCCAATAACAATGGCAAGCCTGTATATATCATTAGCCCCATAAACCCCACACCTTCCCCACTCCTACACCACCACCACCATCACCCCAGATAGACAATATTTATTCTATCTTCAGTTACCATGTCTGCATCCATCCTGTTATCTTCCATCCCCTTCCCAAACACCCTCCTCTCAACCCCCATCTCCAATGAAAATATTGTATTATTTCTGGGTTTTTTTCCCTATTCAGTAACACTTCACTTCCCCTCCCCACCCTCTTCAAGTTCATATTCTTTCTGGGGTATTGAAGGTCTTGCTTTGATATTTGGTATATATGTTCACTGACCACCCCCTCCCCGCACCCCTACACCCTCACCTCAGTCGCCACCACCTATTAACCTCCACAATTAAGACTTGACCTTGTGAATGAACTGGTTGGTGAGACGGAAGTGTCAATGACCTTGTTTAAAATTTACCTTGAATAGTGGAGAATGCTGTCCTTTCGACAGCTCTTTTGTTTAATATGGATCTTTCCATATTTGGTGGATAGAACTTCATGTGCTGGTGTTAATATTTAGTTATGCTTGTATGCTTTCTATGTGAGCCCCCTTTTGCTCTTCTGAATTATGAATTGACTGGATGTTTTGTTTGGTAGGGGATCGTTTTGTACTGGGCAATGACTACCATGTTCCATACCATTCTTATTAACACTGGCACATATAGCGCATGGCTTTGTCTGTAACCTGGCATTGCATGTAGCTGAAGCTGCTTCTTAAGTCCATTTACTTGTTGATGATATTCACAAAGTCCATCGCACAAGTACCAGGACCCTTGTATTGTAATACTATCATGACCACTGCATACGTCATTGATTACTAACATGCCCAAAGTATATCACATCTATAACTGTTATGGCTACTCTTTACCTCATTTTCTACTACCATGACCACTGCATATTGCAAGTATTACTATCATGACCACTGTATATCACAGTTAGTACTACCATGACTACTAAGACTAAATACCACATTTATTACTACCATGTCCACTGAATACCCCATTCATTATTACCATGACCACTGAATACCCCATGTATTACTACCATGAGCTATGCATACCACATGTATTACTACCATGACCACTGATACCATATTTATTAATAATATACCTCATGTCAAACATCCATGTTCAATGTTAAAAGACTGTTATTTTCCCATTTTTGTAATATCGCATATCGCTTGTAACGTGGAGTGAGTCACTGAATGATAGTATTTTTTTTGTAATGTCACCCCAGTATAATACTGTCTTGATTATGAAGTCCAAGCAAGTTTATAATTATGTATGTGGAAAAGTGTATGTCTGCATACACAAATGAAAATCAGTGAACATTTACTAAAATGGCTGACACAGTTTGCACAACTTTCTGAAGATGATTTGAAGTTTACTCGTGAGTTCACAGCTGAAGATTCCGAAAGAACATAAAGAACCATCCGCCAGAAAATATTTTTTCTAGGTGCTGAGAATAGTGATTTTGAACGGAGAGAAGTGACCATGTATTTCAAAGGAATATTTAGCAGAAGCAAATATCTTTTTCAAACATATTTTTCAGTATAATTAAATAAATAGCCTTAGAACGTTGACAAGTGTTCACTGTCACCCTCACAGGATTTTAATATTTACATACTACCATGACCAATGTATATCACATTTAGTCCATTATTTTTTATTATTTTTAAGAACCATAAAGACAGAGCTGTAGGAGGAAGGGAAAAAAAATAAATATGAACTATCAAATTCCTTATGGAAAAATAAAATACCTAATTTCGTTTTGTCGTAGGATGGTTCGTAAAACGAATTATCAAAAAATAATGACCTTATAACAACCATGACTTATGTATACCACATTAATTATAACCATGACTTTATAGGAATATCATGTTCATTACTACCATGATCAATGTATACCAAATTACTACCATGATCACTTTATAACACTTTATACAACACATTTACTGTCACCATTGCCAGTGTATACTACATTTATAACTGCCATGACTAATGTATACCACATGTATTACTACCATGATATATGCACATCACATGTATTACAACCATGAATACTATCACTGTCTTCTACAACTCATTTCAACTTGAGATTTCAATAAACTTCTGAGCAGAAGTTGTGGATGTAGCCAGATTGTGGTTAAACATCTCCATGTTGAATCCAGTGGCTGATGAAGTAGATCTACATTTATCTTATAGACTGAAGAGGGAGCCATATTTTTTCCCTCTAACTGGACTCAGAGCCGGATTATATTTTTCCAACAATTTGAGGGACTGTTTATTTTTTTTCCTTCAAGTCAGAGCCAGAATATTTTTTTCAGCAATTCAAGGGCCAGAATATTTTTTCAAACCCCCCCCCCACCACCCCCTCCCCACACCCTCCCTCAGAAATCAAAATGGTCGGTACCTAATACACAACCATCCCATTGTTCGTCAGAGTACAAGGTGACCCTATCACCCTAACTGTTTATTCTAATGCCTGAACTTTCATAAGTGCGTTTCATCCAGGTTAATCTGTCAACACTTTAGTAGCTACCAATTATTCTTAATTGTTGTGCCCTGGTCATTTCGAATGGCCATATATGCTCCACACATATTCTTGATCCGTGTGTAGGTCAGCTATATTACAGACGTCATCATAGGGTCTGCAGCTAGCTGTCCGGTCATCGCACAATTAAAGAGGAAAACATAATGGTGAACTGTAAATGGGTCCACCACCAAGCATGCAGTGCGTTTCAAAATGATAGCGTCATAACATCTTTCGATAGACCTTTTAACAAGTTTAACAAAGATAGTATGAAAGTGATCATGACCAAGGATCTTACGAAGTTTATAAATCACATCACCATAGAAGTCAGGTCGTGATAGTCCTTGCCGCAGAAGAGTTATTAAATTGCTTTTATATTTGGAAAGAAGATTAGGGTTACGATAATAAAATGTTGCAAAGGTTTTACGAAGTTTATGGTAACGGTAGCCCTGATGGAGTAGCTTTTTAGTTATACAAAGATTAAGAATATTAAAGTCCTCAACTCGAGTACAACCTCTTGAAAACGAATAAGTTGAGACACGAAGACCCCATAAGAAGTGGCTCGGGGAACATCCCCATCTAAACGGGGATAATTAACAATATTAAAATTAAAATCATCTCTCTTGTAATAGATTTTGCTAATTATTTCACCATTTTCATTTTCATTCACCATTTCAGAGAAATGTAAATCGATAAAAGAAGCGTTAGTATCAGAAATATTAGCTTTGTTAAGTTGAGGTTCGTTAGGATATATATTATTAACCATAGTAGAAAAAAAGGGTTGTCAATGTTCAGTATGTCATCCAGATATCGGGAGGTGTCATTAAAAGCTTCAATAACATCTTCCTGGGTATCTGGTGAAAGACTCAATATGAAATCTAATTCATAGCAATATAAAAACAAATCTGCGACAAGGGGTACACAGTTCGTACCCAAAGGGATACCAACAATTTGTCTATACACGGTAGTTCGATACTGATAGCAACTAGAGTGTGTGTAAGTTTTATTGTTAACCATTTAATAATAAAGATTTTACAGCACATGTCTACATAATTTTGTATCACCCCTCGTATTTGTGGTTTTACAATGGTTCTTTGTCTATATATTTCTGATATATTTGTTAATTTAAAAATCAACTTTAAGTTATGGCCTGGTCATTTATGACAGAACAATACGACCTGTACCGTCTTGATCATATTCGACGTTTGGTTGTAAATACAAACGTCTTGACTATTTGCGCAGAAAAAATTTGAAAGCGAAACACATGTCCGTAATTATACCACCGCTTCCACAAAGTGAATATATATAGGAATCACGTTGTCCCTAACGTCCAGTCGCGTCCCGTCACGTAACACATGTTTGTCACGTCGCGTCGCGTCCCGTCGCGTAACACATGTTTAATACTTGCATAGCTCAAACACTTTTGAATGGGTTATTCCCAAACTTCATATACTCATAACAACTGATGACCTTATGTCCCTCTACATAAACCGTCATTGATTGCCTAATATATTACAGAAATATGGCTCGTTGTTTGACTTAGAATTGTCCACTCTAATATTGTATAATGAATGACCTATTAACACATTTTTTCTCAAACATTTTCGAATTGATTGTTCCCCAACTTAATATACACATAACAACTGATGACCTTATGTCTCTGTACATTACCCGTCATTGATTGCCTAATTCATTACAGAATTATGGCCCTTTGTTTGACTAAGAAGTGTCCACTCTAATATTGTATAATGACCTGTTAACACATTTTTTCTTAAACATTTTCGAATTGAATAGCAAAAGTTCTGTAATTCACAATTTGTGTCTATGATAGTTGTAATATATAATCATCTGTTTTCTTGTAAAAGGTTGAATACAAATGCATTGTATTATACCCACGCTTTCACAAGTGAATGAGGGCTATTTAGAAATCTCGCTGTCCGTAACGTCGCGAAACACATTTTTGTCCTGTAGCGTCACGTAACTTTTATGTCCCGTCGCGTGAAATCACATTTTTATTACTAACATTTCTCAAACAGTTTTGAATTGGTTGTTCCCAAACTTCATGTACACGTTACAACTGTTTACCTTATGTCCCTCTACATCATACATTGTTAATGTCTAATTTATTACAGAATTATGGCCCTTTTTTTGACTTAGAATTGTTCACTCTATAATGAACTTCATTATAAACTGCTTTTTATACGCAGGCTTCATAACCGCTGCTCCCAACAAAATTCCATTATGTTTATTTCGCTCTTCGGGGCATTTAATTGTATAAGATACTGGGAACATACGCCGTGCGACATGGGGAAGCAGTAAACTCCATGTCCACCGCCTTATTCATGCCATCTTCGGGATGGTTAAAATTTTGTACTATTGATTTTATGAATATTGAGTTCTGCTTAACCCGGGGCTACAGGGCATATTTCACTACCGCTCATGAACAGTCTCAATCAAACCGAGACTGCAATATTTCGTATGTGTCGTGCTCGGATGTTTCCAAAGGTCCATTATCATACTCTTTTGTATAGCACAGTGGCGTTGCTTGTGCAGTGTGGCGGCAGTAAAACGTCTTCCCGCGCTTGCAATCAGTACTGTTATTCATTCGATCTTTGGAGATCGCTGAGCCCGATACTTATATTTAGTTATCGGTGGTACATTATCAATTTCTTTTGTTTTCTTACTTAACTTTTGATTCTGTGGTTCCACTACTCCGGCCGATAAAAGGCTCTGGGTATTGTTTAACCACTCATAGGATATGTTGTCTGCTTTTTATACGCAGGCTTCATAACCGCTGCTCCCAACTAAATTCCATTATGTTTATTTCGCTCTTCGGGGCATTTTATTTTATTAGATACTGGGACCATACGCCGTACGACATGTGGAAGCAGTAAACGCCATGTCCACCGCCATATGCATGCAATCTTCGGGATGGTTAAAATTGTGTACTATTGATTTTATGAATATTGAATTCTGCTCAACCCGGGGCTAGAAGGCGTGAGCGGTAGCTAGCATATTTCACTACCGCTCATGAACAGTCTCAATCAAACCGAGACTGCAATATTTCGTATGTGTCGTGCTCGGCCGTTTCCAAAGATCCATTATCATACTCTTTTTCATGTGACTGTCACTTTAAAACTTTTCATGGATTGTTATTACACTTTGCAATCTATTTTTTACATAATCATGGACCATGGACCTTTGTTTTACTTAGGTTTTGTTTTCACAATAAAAAATTAACAGATATTTTAGACATTTATTGTCTTGATTTGTTTCATCCTCATCGGCTATAGCAAAAAAGCGGGGGTATTCATCACCTTCAGTGATAGTTCTAGTTATTTTTTTTATTATAATATTGTTTGACATACCACATTTAGTTCGTCGATAAATTTTGAATTTTTCCTGTGTTTATTTATTAACTGATTGTTTTTCTGCAGTTTTATATATCTTTGGTAGAAGGTGCGTCTGTATCAGCCAATCATAAACTATACCAGAATCTCGGTAAAATGGCTGCCGCATCCAAAAAATAAATAGAAGAAAGGTTCTAGACGTTTGTCTTGAAAACAAGCAAAGATGATCTAGACTATAGACGTGTATCAGATGTAGATAAAGTAACTAGAGATTTAGCTAAGCACAATATAGCATAACTCTAATGTTACTAATTATATCTAGCTGATTTCTTTCTTTTTTTTCAAATTATTCAGTCTTTTATTAATAGCAACACTCTGACCATGTTTGGTAACGATCGAATGGAAGACGCTAGAGTACCAACGAAGCAAAATATAGCATTGTTTTAATTGTTCAAGAGTCGCTTCTCTGCCTTTTCTACTCCGATATGACTAGTTTTCTTTTCAAAATCGTCCGAGCCTTTACTTTAATGATATAGAGCACACAGAATGTTTCTTAAACCAAGGATCATAACTCCGCGTGCACCAATCTGTTCATTATGTCGTGATAGAGTGTTTAAAAGGCAGAATATCGCATTTCTTCAGTAAAACAAGGATCGTAACTCCGGTGTTGATAATCCGATTTAGCTGATTTGCAAACATGTCCGGGCTTTCATTGATATAAAGACCCTAACAAAGTTTGGGGGAAATCAAATGAAAAATGAAGGCCCTATCGTGTTCACAAGGAAAAGGTTAGCATGGCCGACAGAGACTGACAACGTGTCACCTGGCTTTCGGTCAGAAGAACTAAAACATATTTTAGAACATTTAAATTGGTACCGAACATAAAAACACTTGTTTTATATTTGTTTCTACCCCTTATCACTTACATTTTACCGACTACTTTATTTATACATATATAGTTTTACGGTATTATATGCATGTTTGTTTGAGCCCACTTCTTTACATGTTGTTTAACATGTTTACATGTTCAAATGTTCAAATCGCCGCTATCAATCATCGTTAAACACGTTTTTATTCCCATATAACGAATGTGGAAATTAGATATAAAAGTCGAACAGGAAATGTGTCGTTCAATGACCACAGTCAACCAAAAACACGCATAGAAATCGTTTAACAAATTTATATTACATCGATTGCGAGACAAGTTCTTGCAACTTATATTAATCATTCTCCATGGCTTCCTAAGTGAAAACAGTGTTAAGGAAAATGGATTATCTTGCTCAAGGATAAATAACATGACTATGGCGGGGATCGAACCAATGATCTCTCGATCTAGAGTCCGACGCTAGATACCACCGGACCATGCACTCCACTTTCCTTAGAAACAAACAACAACTAAAAGGATAAATAACATGACTATGGCGGGGATCGAACCCATGACCTCTCGATCTAGAGTCCGACGCTAGATACCACCGGACCATGCACTCCACTTTCCTTAGAAACAAACAACAACTAAAAGGGTCATCTTAAGATGGCTGAAAAAAATAAATAAAAAAAATAAAAAAATAAAAAAAAGGATAAATAAAAGGCAAGATATGACACCACAAACATAAAGGGGTTGACAATAGGGTTGCCGCCATGGAAGTTGCAAATAATGCCTCTCAGAGTTTAAACCAGGTTCTAGGACACCAAACCTCATTCTTACACTATTGTCATCCCAATAAAACTGGATAGTATAAATAAAGAAATCCCCGCCGGGCTATATCCTCTAACAAACTGGGCAGCATAAATAGGCGATATAAGTATTACACTAAGGTGATCATGTATATATGAATATAACCTGCTTTATTAAAATACTCCATGTTGACTGGTTATTGTAGGCCTTGAGCCAGGACCCAAAATGTTCGATATTGCTACCAACTCAGGTAGCAAATTATACCATTATTTTTTGGAAAAAGCAATGTCTGTAGATGACATTTGTCCATGATAGCAATCTGGAAAGAGTAGATTATACAGTTCAATTCGAACAATAATAGGTGTATCATTGAAGCCCTGACATCAACTTTTGAATGTTCATTTTTGCACATTAATATGTTTTGATATTTGTTAATATACTTTTACAATATGCAATTAAGTTTATAATTCATATTAGTTGAATACAGAATACATACGTTTTGTTACAGCAATGCATTCTGCTTAATACGCTCGACACATAAATATTCATTCATTCAGTAATTCAGATTTGTTCTACGGTGATTTAAATATTATATTATAAATTAAGGATTGTTTTGATTATTAATGGAAGTATGTACTATGATGTCAACACATGTAAGGTTATATATATTATGACGGTTGAATTTTTGTGGTGGAGGCAGACCACCCACTTTTCCTGGGTAGAACCAGTACTGTACACCTCCCGCCATCCGCAAGAATCGACACAACATATATGTTAATAGGACCCGCCCCAGAGAGAGGGGGTCTATACGTAGGAATCCGGGAAACTGCCATAATCTTAATAACAAATAGATTACTATAGTTCTTTAAACGTGAAGGATAGACTCCGATACACAGGACCGATACACAGGAAAGCCCAGTTAACGACCCCACCAGAGGAACGAGGCTACCTCTGTCTTCACGAGGGGAGGTGTCTTGCCAAATAACACACCGACGAAATTCAGTAGCGCCGGCGAGGCTTGAACCGGATTTTTTTTCCGGATTTCAAGTCCACCGTGCTATCCACTGGCCCACAGGCTGTATGCGCTCAAGGAGGGTGACTGCGTTGCAATGCATACATCTAAAATGCTAAAACTGTACATTAGTTCAATGATACGGTTATATTCAAAAGGATGGGTTCACAACAGTCATTTTTTTCTAGTAAATATGTGTATGTGTGTGTTGTTCTAAGGAGTATACTCCCTCCGCCAGTTTACCAAGAGAATAATCTCAATGTATTATTATTACAACGGGACTGTTACGAGTTGCAACATGTATGTAAGCTTTATATATATGCCCTTCCCATTGCTACGTTTTGATTAGTAATATCAATTAATGGCAAAGTCTTTGCGATAACAAAAGACAATTATTAATACCCACATCTCGTTTAAATAATAGTGTTACTTAAAATTACAATATACAATGAGGATAAAATATAACATTAAAACAACAACAACAACAACAAAAAAGAAAACACAAAAAGACGCTTACACATAAGGATCGGTACCCAGGATATCGGGATAGTACACATATGAATACTCAGAAAACTCTGTCTGACATACCGGTTCTACTGCAATAATATGGTGTTCTTGATAGTACTTTGTGCGAATTAAGGGTGTATATTTGCAAAACAAACAACTAAAAATTATCACTATAAGCTATTTAAACCCTGAAAAGGGAGGTAGGTGCATGAACTTCCGTCCTTAGGTTTTTTGATCGTATCTTAGATTTGTTTTCTCTTTGGGTGCAACTGCTTTGGGTATTCAGTAAAATTATGGATACATTCTGACGTGTTTCTGATTAAGGTTTTTATATATATTTACAAAAACATTTAAGTGTATCGTTTACTTTTCTTTGTGTTGGGTTGTGGGAGGAGGGGCGGGGTTACTTTATTGTTAACTATTTCCTTTTGATGGGATATACTTTTATTTACACTGTATTGTCAAGAAGGGTTAATAGCGAGGTTGTGTACACATAACATCAATTTAAGTTAACCAATAGGCCGTATTTCAAATATAGATATAAAATTCGAACAGGAAAAGCAGCATTCAAGGACTACAGTCAACCACAAACACCCACAGAAACAAAGAACAAATTTAAAGATGAATAAAAGGCCAAATAAGACATCACAAACACAAAAGGGTTGACAATAGGGCTACCGTCTTGGAACGGTCAGTGGCAACAAAAGGCCGCTGGGGGTTTAAACCATGTTCTAGGGTCCTTGTCGCAGAAGAGTTCTTAAATTAATTTTATAATTGGAAAGAAGATCAGGGTTAAGATAATTCAATTTTGCAAAGGTTTTACGAAGTTTATGATAACGGTAACCCTGATGGAGTAGCTTTTTAGTTATACAAAGATTACGAATATTAAAGTCCTCAACTCGAGTACAAGATCTAGAAAAACGAATAAGTTGAGACACATAGACCCCATAAGAAGCTGCTCGAGGAACATCCCCATCTAAATAGAGATAATTATCAAAATTAAAATCATCTCTCTTGTCATATATTTTGCTAATTATTTCACCATTTTCAATGGAGAGAAAGAAGCGTATCAGAAATATTAGCTTTGTTAAGTTCTTTAGGGTATATGTTATTAACCATAGCTGAAAAGAAAGGGTTATCAATGTTAATATGTCATCCAGATACCGAGAGGTGTCATTAAAGGCCTCAATAACATCTTCCTGTGTATCTTGTGAAAGACTCAACATTACATCTCTTTCATAGCAATATAAAACAAAATCTGCGACAAGGGGTGCACAGTCCGTACCCATAGGGATACCAACAATTTGTCTATAAACGGTCGTTCCATACCTGACGAAAATATTATCCAATAGGAAGATGAGTGCTTACCCTGTATTCACCACTCCTGATGTTTGTATATTGTCCCATTCAGTGACTATTTAATTTGATTTATTTAGTTTCTTGTACAGTGTTAACCTACGGTGCAATTTCATTTGAGTGCTGTGGTTTATATAGGACTATTTTTCTCATTTATGTATATATAGATGCTGACAATGCTGCTGACAAAACTACAGTAGTCAATGTATTTTATCCAACGCTTCATCTGAACAGGGAGTACGTCATAACGTACTCCCTGATCTGAATACCCAAATTGTCCATAAATTGTTTTGCCATGACAATGCAGCGGTCTCCTTTGTGGTATTGGTGGGTGAATTTATAAAGTATGCGATTTGTAGACATCGTTAAAATAGACATTTACTTACGATAGCAGTTTCAATTGTTTTAATTAATTTAGGTGTTTATAATGATCTGGGACAATATAAACACGCTGGAAATATTTTATTTTTTAAATCAGGGAGTAAGTCCCTGCTTAAATCTAAACCATTAAGGGCAAGAAAGACAAACGAATATTAAACAAGCTCTTGAAAAACGAATAAGTGGAGAAACATATATACCGCATATAAGATGTTGCCCCTTAAGCATCTAGCGATCAATTCTAAAAAGAAAAGTGTCACAATCACAATCTATGGTGCGGCTCTTAAAAGCGATATTGTTTTGTTTTTCTTAAAGATGTCGATCGACTATTTTTAGTAATGGTTGTCATCGATCTATTTGTTTTCCATATGGTCCCTATACATCCGAAGCATCCATGTAAAATTTGAGTGAAACTGATCAATCGGTTTCGGAGAAAGAGTTGCATACGTCGCGTTTGAAAAATCCGAGAAGTGATCCCACCGGGAATCGACCCATGGCCTCTAGGACGAGAGGCACATATGCAACTCCGAATAAAATATATCTTCGACAGAAGCATTATATGACCTGTATTTGACATGCGAGCGATGAAGTGCGAAAATTACAAGAACAGAAGCAAAAACCGGTACACCGGACAATCGGATTACTTGGGTATGTTCCTAAACAAAATATTCTGGCGGAAAATTGGAAAAAGTTTATAATTATGAAACATTTAACCTCGGTATGGAGAGCAGTCAGAGATACTTTGGTAGATAAACATACTAGGTTCATTAATGTCTAAATGCATTTAACCATCGCAGTTACTGAACGCAAAAATAATCAAATTTTATACCATTTTACATTCGACATGTAACCATAATTTCAACATGTTGCTTGTCTATGTATGAGGTTTAACGTCGCTTTTAACAATGTTTCATTCATATCACGACGATGACATTGCTCAACGTCATGGTGCTGCCACACTGGAATGCCAAGCCCTTTAAAGCTAGAATGATACCCCCACCAAGTCACAACCAGCTGACCAGCGTTGCCAGTTCTCCATAGTCTAAGCGATCGCCGATACAAAATGAACACAAACACGCATCTAACCTGCCTCAATTTTCCTCCAGTGATAATCCAATTCAGTTGCATCAAAACAGCAAAGTTTCCAATAAAGTTCGCGGTAGTTTTGAAAAAGAGGCTTATGATGTCATAACTGAAGTTTTTTTCCCAGTAAGGTGTGTAATAGGGGACACACATATAATTATGCTGTCTCGTCATTGTTTTTTTGTTTGTCAAAAACTCGTTACAAAACTTCTGTTTTCTGGACAGGCTGAATCAAATGTTTGATGAGTCAAAATATCTCATTCTATAAAAATTAAAATTATCTCACACAAACCACAGACATATTAATAAATTGTTATTAGGTCTGTGCACAAACGTATATACATGTATATTAAATAAGAACAATTCAAGCAATACTTACCAAGAACTTATTTTTTTCGCCTATAAACCATAAATTATATGATGGTATCAGTCAAAGAAATTAGGATTTGAAAATACAAGTCCTTCGGGCTACTAACATGGTCATTTTTACAAGCCCAACAGAAATTTTACTAGCCCAATAAAAAAGTCACTAACATCAAGACCGTTCGATCATCTTATCTAAAGTATATAGTCAGTGAAGGGTTTGTGGTGTGTGCTATATATTAAATGAGCATTTTTGAATTTAATTGAGAGCTGTTCATACTCTTACTTTCTTCAGCTGAGTTACACATTTAGCAGCTTCAGATTCTTTTATTAGGTATCAATGGGCTGTCTTTGTATGGGACTTGCCGCATTCGTGACTCTTAACAGCATCTAACCTCACATTTTCACAGATTGTGGGTGAAGAAAATGACATGCTTTCATTCGCCCCAAACACCAGTCCAGGGCTTTTTTACCTTATATGACAGAGGCCTGTAAAGTGCCTCTTCCCAACAGAAAATTGGACTGTTTTTTCCCAACTGTGGCAGAAATATTTCCCAATCGGAAAACAGCAGTCCCTCAGAATTTGAGAAAAAGCATGAATTCTGCAGTGTGTTTTTGGCTGCCAAGTAAATTCCGACTTGGAAAAGTCAATAATTATGGTAAATAATGGATGACAATATAAATAAAGTATATTAAGGTCATATTTACTTAATTTATGAAACCTTGTATTTTTCCCAAAATGAGAAATAAGCGCGTTCTTTTTCCCCAAAATGTACAGGCCTGGGTCTCTTCCCAATTTTGTTGAAAAAAGCCCTGCAGTCACAAAACATAGCATGTTTGTCCTCCGCATATCGAAGCAAGGGCCTATGTTCAGTCAACACATAGGAATATATATTCCGAATGAACTGACCAATCAGATGTCGGATACCCTGGGTCACGCCAAAATCGCATGCTTTTAATGATTAATTTAAGTCGCAGTGTTTTCCAAAATAAGGATGTAAACCAAAATTAGGATGTAAACATAAAAACCGAAAGTAATATGAAAATACGTTAAAATAATGTTATGTTTTATTCGGGCTTGTGGTATTTGAGTTTTTTACAAGCCCACAGTGTATTTTACTAGTGTTTTGCTTTCGGGCTAGTGCTGATTTCGACCACTGTGGTATACGTAAAAATGAAGACCTGGGCCTAAATTAAAAGATTGTTTGTTTGCAGTTTGCGACCAACCCACGGCAAATCCGCCGACCTAAACAATTTGTTTTAAAAAAAAATTCCGATTTTTTTCCGATTTCCCCCCCCCAAATATTGTTGCTTGTTACACTCCTTATGCTCTATTTTCCTATTAAATATTTTATATCTTGTTTACTTCCAGTAAGATGAAATGGATGATGATGGTGAGGCTCCTGATGTGGTACCACCGTCTCCCATAGCAACATCAACACAGATACACCAGTCTGCACGTGTCAGGACACACACCCATCTACCACGGCTACCTAGTCTGGACATACAATGTGAGATTTCAGTTGCTTCAAAATTGTTATACATTGCATAAAAAATTTAAAAAAACGTTGCAACCAAGCCCATGCCAAGTTTGATGTATATAAATTAAATGAGTGATGATTTTTAGGGTATACATATATGTTGCTTTTAACAATCTTCCATCCGTATCATGATGGTGTCTGTTTGGAGCAATAAGCAGTAACTTTATTGTTGAGCCACAGGGGTCCTGATTTATAATTTGGAATACCATGCCATAGACACATAACATGATACCCCGCCCAATCGCATACTGACTCTGGACTGACTCGGGCCAGGGATCGAACATGTGACCCCCTGCATTAGTGGCGGACAATCTACTTACTACTAAGCCACTGCCAAAGTCTAAACATTATAGTGAGGCCCTCTGCCCTTTGTATTGAAAAAGTTTAACCTGGAACTTTATTTAGTAGGAATACCTCCAAACTAATGAAATCTTTCTATGATTTTATATTGTTTCATTTTACCAATATTGCCTAATATGAACCTATAATGTTTTACAGTAGGTGTATATGCCACTAGACGGTGCTCTTGGTTATTTTGAGATGGTATGTCAGGCCTTTATTGGTGGGAAATGTTGTTTAATATTCATAAATTACAGTTTGTTCCCTCTTAAATTTCAGTTGATTTCTCTGATAATGTTGAGCCAGTTGCTAGTGGGTCAAGGTCACCTGAATTGTCACCGATATCAGCATCTCAAGGTCGGAATGTAAGGTCATCGTTAAGTCAAGGTCAAGTTTCACCAGATGGCAATACACTGTCAGTTTCAAGGTAAAATACCAGTTCATCCATTGTGTTAGAACTGTCTTTTAAAATATAATTTTACTCTTCTAATATCAAGCCGAATTTGATATTTGTTTACTCAGTTGCGACTGGTGATATCAGAGGAGTTAGGGTATGTAAAGTGGCCAATGCCTCAATAGCATGGAGTGTATGGTCCTTGGTAGAGCGTCTGACGATCCATAGGTCGTAGGTTTGATCCTCATCATGGCCATGTTATTTATCTTTGAGCAGTGTAATTAATCAGCATTGCTTAGCACTGGTTCTACCCAGGAAACCATTGAGAGTGATGAATATAAGTTGCAAGAACTTGTTTTTCAACCGATGTAAAAGAAATATGTTTAACTAATGCCTCATTGTTGAATTGCAAATATATCTTGAGTTAATTATTTTTTAACTCAACTTGTCTAGGACCAGCTTATGCAATGGCAAATTGTTCATGTTTCTAAAAGATCTCGGACAAGTCCAACAATAAGCAATATTTATCCATGCATTGCAGAGTTGCTTCCCTTCATTATTAAAAATAAGCAAATTTCAGCTTGTGAACTGAAGTCAACATGTTCCTGTTTTCAAAAAAATGTATACATGGAGGTTTGTTTGAAAAGATATCTGAAAAGCTCTTGGTTATTGAAAGATATCAGTATCTGAACTTGTGAACACAATAACTTTAAAGTTGTACCCATGCGTCGCGATAATTGAAACAACTTATTAGAAATGTACACTTCTTTAAAAAGGTATGCTAACTTTTTAACTCTCGTCTTTAACATAAACAATACCTGTGCTATAAAGAAATCATTTGGATCTACACGCTACCTGGGTATGCTTAGCGTCAGCGCATTGTATAGGGGATACAGCTTTATAAGTAAACTTGATACTATTTATTCGGCATGGTGTGTCAAGTTTAATTCTGTTCCATTGCTTTGTTCTCTCTAAGTTGTAACGCTTCCGAAGACTTTGTAAACTGTCCCATTTTACATTTTAACCCTTAACCCGCTAAGTACGAATACAATAGCCTTTGCGTCCATTGATCAGTCATTTTCCCCCAAAACACCCCTTTGTCGCATAAATGAAACGGTCTTAATTCAAAGAAAGAACAGTCCAATATATATATGTAGCGGGTTAATAAGCATACTCTGCCTTTAACAGCTTTGATTTTTCAGTAAGTTTGAATTGACGGTTTCTTTCTGTAAGATCTCAGACAAGATTGACAATGTGCAAATCAATCCATGAGTTATTGCCCTTGATTATATTTAACCCATAACCCACTAGACATACATTCAAGTTTTGCGTTTAGGTCATTTTCTCACAAACTGTATGCACTAGACCTTTCAAACTTTGCTTATAGTTGTATCATGGGCAGTACATCGCAACGTGACAAAGCAAATGTGGAAGTGACCTTGACCGTCCAAGCAAAGGACAGATAACTTAATAATTTTTAGGTTCAACTTTTGCGTTTAGGTCACTTTTTCACAAACTGTATGCACTAGACCTTTCAAACTTTGCTTATAGTTGTATCTTGGGTGGTACATGGCAACATGACAAAGCAAATGTGGATGTGACCTCCACCATCCAAGCAAAGGGCAGATAACTTTAATTGTTACATTTACATCACTTTCTCATGAACTAGAATTATGCACTAGATGTTTTAAACCTAATTTATAGCTTAATCTTTGGAAGAAAACATATTCTATTTTGACATAGTTGTGTCTTCGGTAGTGCATCTTTTTTTTTACATGCCTGGATTTCATCTATGACCTTGACCTACTTTTTGGAGCTGATGATTTTTAGCTCTACTGGCCAAAGGCCTTCATTTTTCATCCGATCTTTACCAAACTTTACCAGATTGTTAATATCAATGAAGCTCACACAAGTTCGAAAACCAGCCAGATCGGACCAATAAGCGTGGATTTATGGCCCTTGATTTAGTTAAAATGCTATATTTTGCCTCGTTGATATGATAGGGCTTTCATTTTTCATCTGATCTTTACCAAACTTTACCAGATGTTTTGCCTTTTTTTTTATTATTAGTATTTTTTTTTTTTTTTTTTTTTTAAATAGATATATATTTATTTTTTTATATATTTTTTTTGGTTTTAAATTTATATTTATTTTTTATAAATTTTCTTTTTTCATTCTTTTTTTTAATTAATGTTAACGCCGTGTTAGCAGGAAGCATTGCTGTGCCTATTTTTTTCCGGTTCGTTGATTTTTGATGGAGTTACGGCCCCTTGACATATTTTTTTTTTTTAATTTCTTGTCGGCGCTACTCCTCCTAAACGCCTTGTTGGATTTTTTCGACGAAACTTGGCAGGAAGCATTGGTAAGATATCTAGTTGTGCATATCGCGCTTTTGTTCCAGTTTGCTGCTTTATGACGGAGTTATGGCACTTTGACATTTTTTACTTTAAATTTCTTGTCGGCGCTACTCCTCATAAACGGCTTGTTTGATTTCTACAAAATTTGGCAGGAAGCCTCAGTATGATGTCTAGTTGTGCAAATTATGGTATATCAATGAAATTTAGGACAAGTTCGAAAACCAGCTAGATCTAGTTAGTAACGACAGGTTATGGCCCTTGATTTGTTGAAAAAGGCTATATTGTATTTTCCTTTGTTAAATCTGTAGTTACTTCATTTTTTATGTGATCTTTACCATATTTGTTTAGAATGTTAATATAACCCCCCAACCCCTACCACAACCCCCACCCCATTTTTATGAAATTACATTCATAGAAGAAAGTGGGACAAATTAAAAAATGCCCATGCCAGACTAGACACAGCAGACTTATTGCCCATGATTACCAGGTGAGCGATCTAAGGCCATCCTATCCCTGTTGTTTTTGCAATGTTTTAAAAAAACTACTGATGGGAATTTTATGTCGACAACCCTTGCAAACGGCAAACTCGATTGTTTTTAGTTACTAAAATGTATACAAACTTTCATTTTAGCATCATTGACCTTTTTTTTTTAAGTCCAGCCCCCGTTAGGCGAGACATGTGAATCCACGGATTTCTTGTCTTAACTGTCACTCACTCTTCAGATTTGTATGTGAATCCCCTGCGAACAAAGTTAGTAGAGGAGGTATACAGGATTCAGCTCGACCGTCTGTCCATAGTCGCAATGTTGTCTGATCAGTAACTTTTGTTAGGAATGAGGTATTGCGATGAAACTTGAAGGGTATGTAGCTTATATGGAAAGGAAGTTTGGTCACAAGGGTCAAGGTCACTTACTAAAAGTAGAAAAATGGTTTCTGCTCAATAACTTTTGTTAGGAATGAGAACTTGCGATGAAACTTGCAGGATTGGTAGCTTATATGGAAAGGAAGCTTGAGATTGCATTTGGGGTCAAGGTTACTGTTACTAAAAATAGAAAACATTTTCCGCTCAATAACTTTTGTTAGGAGTGAGGTATTGCGACGAAACTTTTATGAAAAGAATGCTTGGAATTGCATTTGGGGTCACTGGGTCAAGGTCGCTGCTAGTAAAAATAGAAAAATGGTTTCCGCTCATGGGTCACTGGGGTCAAGGTCACTGTTATTAAAAATAGAAAAATAGTTTCCACTCAATAGCTTTTGTTAGGAATGAGGTATTGCGATGAAACTTGCAGGGTAGGTAGCTTATATGAAAAGGAAGCTTGGGATTGCATTTGGGGTCAAGGTCAAGTTCACTCTTACTAAAAATAGAAAAACAGTTTCCGCTCAATAACTTACGTAAGGAATGAGATATTGGAATGAAACTTACTGTGTAAGGTAGCTTATATGAAAAGGAAGTTTGGGATTGCATTTGGGGTCACTGGGGTCAGGGTCAAAGTCACTGTTACTAAAAATGGAATACAGTTTCCTCTCGATAACTTTAGTTGGGAATGAGATATTGGAACGAAACTTGCTATGTAGAGACCTTATATGTAAAGGAATCTTAGGATTACGTTGGGGTCACTGAGGTCAAGTTCAAGGTCACTGTTACTAAAAATAGAAAAACGGTTTCCACTCGAAAAACCTGGTTTTTGTGGAATTTCCATGTTTCTTGTTGATTTGACTATTATACCCCAGGAAAAGGATCATACCCTCTAACAGAAGACTTCATTATTTCATTTATGAAGATTAGGTAAGACAGTCATATTATTTTCCCAATTTTGATTTTTCTTCATATTTAACACCTACTTAAAGATTTTCTTTAAACTTTTTGTACAGTAAGTCTTTTATATATATATAGACAGAAAAGGCAAAAATAATGGTAGGTCACCATGATTGTTAAAATTTTAAAAAATACTTTGTAATGCCACCGTCATGTCAGTCTGTCCAAAAAGTTGAACAAGTCCATGAAATAGCTAAATAAGACATTTTTGAAGTCTATTAATTTATTCATTGGTCACAATTCTGCTAAAATTGTATTAAAGTAAAGAACATTTAATTACAATAACATTTAAAGCTCATCTTTATGTAAAACCTATATTTTTTTACAAAATCTGTTCAGACCATTACCGCAGTTATGCACAAATTAGCCCATAATAATCCAATTTCCTTTTTTTTTGTATGTTCAAAAATAAGAGAATTTGTTTAAACCTTCTAAGCACATAGTTTAACATATATAAAAACAAAATGTGCAATAAAAATGTTAGGTCCCCATGCTTGTTTAGAAAAAAAAAATGAAACCCTACCCCTATGCTAAAAGGCCAAGTTTTGTATGAAATTATATAGAAATGGTATATTTTTCTTTTTTGCTACGTTCCTAATGACAGAATTTGTTCAAACTTCCTAGGCACTTATTTGAACATATAGTAAGACAATACATGCAATTAAAATTATAGGTCACCATGCATATTGAGATTTAATATTGGTTTTTGGAACCCTACCATTTTTAGCTCTACTGATCAGAGATCAGCAGAGCTTATGCCGTGGTGCGGCGTCCGTCGTCCGTCTGTCCGTCTGGCCGTCTGTCCGTCTGTCCGTAAACTTTTATTTGTAGCGACTTCACAGCTGAAACTACTGGATGGATATTCATGAAACTTTACAGAAATGTTGCCCATAAAGTCTAGTTGATCCTAGCAAAAATTCATGTTGATGTGAAATCCAAGATGGCCGCCAAAGCTAAAAATAGAGTTTTAAAATACAAGTTTGTAGCGACTTCTTCTTGAAAACTATAAGTGATATTGATATGGGACTTTTTCTAAAATGATCAGCATGACATGATGTTGATCCTAGTCAAAAATCGTTTTGATTCAACGTTAAACATGGCTGCCAGCGGCCATCTTTGTTTACATAGAGTTATATAGTAAAAACTTGTAGCGACTACTTCTCTGAAACTACTTGGCGGATTGTCAATAAACTTTACAGGAATGTTGCTCTTGATGTCTAATTGATCCTAGAAAAATTTCAGGTCGGCCGGAAATTCAAGATGGCCGTCACAGCTAAAAATAGATTTTTAAAAATAAGTTTGTAGCGACTACTTCTTGAAAACTATAAGTGATATTGATATGGGACTTCTTCTAAAATGATCAGCATTACATGATGTTGATCCTAGTCAAAAATCGTTTTGATTCAACGTTAAACATGGCTGCAGCGGCCATCTTTGTTTACATAGAGTTATATAGTAAAAACTTGTAGCGACTACTCCTCTGAAACTAGTTGGCGGATTGTCATGAAACTTTACAGGAATGTTGCTCTTGATGTCTAATTGATCCTATCAAAATTTCAGGTCGGCCGGAAATTCAAGATGGCCGTCATAGCTAAAAATAGATTTTTAAAAAATAAGTTTGTAGCGACTACTTCTTGAAAACTATAAGTGATATTGATATGGGACTTTTTCTAAAATGATCAGCATGACATGATGTAAATCCTTGTGGAAAATTATTTTGATTTGACGTTAAACATGGCTGCCAGTGGCCATCTTTGGTTACATAGAGTTATATAGTAAAAACTTGTAGCGACTACTTCTCTGAAACTACTTGACGGATGTTCATGAAACTTCACAGGAATGTTGCTCTTGATGTCTAGTTGATCCTAGAAAAATTTGAATGAAATGATCAGTATGACATGATGTTGGTCCTTGTCGAAAATCGTTTTGATTTGACCTTAAACATGGCTGCTTTGTTTACATAGAGTTATATAATGAAAACTTGTAGCGACTACTTCTTTGAAACTACCTGACGGATTTTCATGAAACTTCACAGGAATGTTGCTCTTAATGTCTTATTGATCTGAGCAAAATTTCAGGTCGGCCGGAAATTCAAGATGGCCGCCACGGTTAAAAATAGATTTTCAAAAAACAAGTCTGTAGCGACTACTTCCTAAAATCAAAATCAATCAGTAGAGCTTCAAGGTCATTGACCTCTTGTTTAATTTTGTTTGAATTTTTACAAAATGCTATATTTTTCCTATTTAATGTATGTTTCTAATAATACAAAATGCTATATTTTTCCTATTTTATGTATGTTTCTAATAATAGGCATTTATATAAATAAAGACAATAAAAACAAATAATATATATATATAAATATTAAATATAAAAAAAAAAATAATAATAAAAAAGACAATAAATACAACTAGACATCAAGAGCAACATTCCTGTAAATTTTTAGGAAAATCCATCCAATAGTTTTAGAAGAGGTCGCCCAAAATGCTGCACATGAAAAACTACAGAAAATGCCTTTAACAATCAGTTACAAAAATATAAAAAAACCATTGTTAATAAATTATAAAATCTTTATGACAATTGCTTTTCTCCTTATGCCTAATTTATGATAATATCATTTGCACCATATTTGTTCTCTTATCATTAGCAAGGACTGCTAACCTTCTTCCACATATAGTAAAAGCCTTGAACAGGGAGTCCTTGTTAACCTTTGGCTTACACTTCTAGTTTCATGCCTGCTGTAGCAAAACATAACTGATGTTGTTACTTGATTACAGAGTAGGCGGTTCCGGGCTACACGACTGGGTGATCAGACAGCCCACTGTACGACTGGAGAGAACCCGGGCCTCGGTATTCAGGCTACAGAGACACATTATAGAGGTACCCAATTAATAATACAAGGATATACATTATTTACTCATTCCCAAACATCTAAAACTCTTTACAAAATAATAAAAGCATGTTGTGATTTTTTAAGAGTTTTTGTAAAGTACAGCCAAAGGTCACAGGGTATACTATTGGTGAAGTGTCTTAAGCTAGTCACTGGCTGCTTAATGGACTTAGTGTGTTCACCACAAAAAAAATACCGTCATACATAGCCTAAAATGTGCTGGAAAATGATGTTGAACACCAAACAAACAAACGATAACACACATTTTAGCTTATTCCGTACTCATGGATTTAATTATTTTCTGATTTACTTTACGCATAAACATCTGCATCCAACTGTAGTGCTCTTGTTATAAATATGTTATATCGTCGCATTTCCTTATTTTATGTGTCCTTTTTGTAAGCTGTATATTTCCATTACAGAACGATGTTATTGAGATAGAGGATGCTGGGTCTGGTCCATCCTCCCCGAATAGTGAAGTTATCTCCCTTGATGATATTTCCTCAGCAGAAGAAATTGTTGAGGTAAGAAGATTCTTACTATCAAATAAACATGCCTGGATGATTAACTCCAGTAGGAGGCAGTCCAGTTTGGAAACAACAGTAACCTCAGGGAGGATTTCATACTAACTTAAGTTTTAATTAAAACAAATTAAACAGGCAATTGATAGAGTTTTAGTGTTTAAAAAAACCACACAAAACACTATTTCTTGAAATGGTTCACGGATTTGCATGTAAATTCATGATCATTTCCTCCCCAGTGTCCATTTCTGATAATAAATTACAAAACTCCATAAACAAATGCACAGAATATGGTAACCGTGTAAACACATGTAAAACAGGAAGACACAGGAAGTATTTCCTGTTTTCTTTTCAGTTACATGGTGGCACCGCTGTATGTTGCTCGCATACTTCGCAACTGCCCTGGACGTAGAAGGGTAGAGTGGTCAGCTCCCTCAGTGCCCTGGACGTAGAAGGGTAGAGTGGTCAGCTCCCTCAGTGCCCCGGACGTAGAAGGGTAGAGTGGTCAGCTCCATCAGTACCCTGGACGTAGAAGGTAGATTGGTCAGCTCCATCAGTGCCCTGGACGTAGAAGGGTAGTGTGGTCAGCTCCATCAGTGCCCTGGACGTAGAATGGTAGAGTGGTCAGCTCCCTCAGTGCCCAGGACGTAGAAGGGTAGAGTGGTCAGCTCTATCAGTGCCCTGAACGAAGAAGGGTAGAGTGGTCAGCTCCCTCAGTGCCCTGGACTGCCCTGGACGCAGAAGGGTAGAGTGGTCAGCTCCATCAGTGCCCTGGACGTAGAAGGGTAGAGTGGTCAGCTCCCTCAGTGCCCTGGACGCAGAAGGGTAGAGTGGTCAGCTCCATCAGTGCCCTGGACGTAGAAGGGTAGAGTGGTCAGATCCCTCAGTGCCCTTGACTGCCCTGGACGCAGTAGGGTAGAGTGGTCAGCTCCATCAGTGCCCTGGACGCAGAATGGTAGAGTGGTCAGCTCCATCAGGCCGGGGAAAAATATACCTGTGTTTCTGGTTACCCGACCGTCCCTATTTTTTGGCGCCGACCCTACAGTTTTTTATCATAAAAAAAAAAATGTCCATGTTATTTGTTGAAAACAAACATGTTTTAAGTTTTCCTGAAAAAATGTCCAAGAGTAATGTAGTTATAGACAATGAAGTGGCCAAATTATCACGTAGCACCTTAACTTTTTCTTCGAACATCTCTTTTAAATATTCATAGATTTTGATAAAAATACATGCCAAGATTCATATTAAAATAAATGGCAATATGGGATTATAATAGTTTTTCTAAATAAGAAATTGTATAAAAATACCATTAATTTCCGCACTGCCACGTGAAACAGATATACATTTCACAATATCCTATATATTTGTTATTTATAGGTATGTGGTTTTATATAAAAAAATATCCAGAAGACTGAGAAGTGGTATAAATACTAAGCGTAATGTCATAAATCAAACAAATATTTGCAATATAAAGGATGATTTGTGTGCGTCAGCATGATAGGACACTTAGGCTGTGTCATTCTTGAATTAAAACTTAAGCACCTAGCAAAGATGCTATATTTATTAAAATAGAATCCGATTAGTTTTGACATCCATGAAAAAAAAAGAAGAAAAAAGAAAGAAAAGAATACCTACTTACCTACCCTAATTTTTTCAACTGAGTAACCAGAAACACAGATATTTTTTTGTCTGGCCTCAGTGCCCTGGACTGCCCTGGACGCAGAAGGGTAGAGTGGTCAGGTCCATCAGTGCCCTAGACGCAGACGGGTAGAGTGGTCAGCTCCCTCAGTGCCCTGGACGCAGAAGGGTAGAGTGGTCAACTCCAACAGTGCCCTGGACGTAGAAGGGTAGAGTGGTCAGCTCCCTCAGTGCCCTGGACGCAGAAGGGTAGAGTGGTCAGCTCCATCAGTGCCCTGGACGCAGAAGGGTAGAGTGGTCAGCTCCCTCAGTGCCCTGGGCTGCCCTGGACGCAGAAGGGTAGAGTGGTCAGCTCCCTCAGTGCCCTGGACGCAGAAGGGTAGAGTGGTCAGCTCCCTCAGTGCCCTGGACGCAGATGGGAAGAGTGGTCAGCTCCCTCAGGGCATGAACATGGGCGCAACTGCCCTGGACGCAGAAGGGTAGAGTGGTCAGCTACCTCTGTGCCCTGGACGCAGAAGGGTAGAGTGGTCAGCTCCCTCAGTGCCCTGGACGCAGAAGGGAAGAGTGGTCAGCTCCCTCAGGGTAACTGCTCTGGATGCAGAAGGGAAGAGTGGTCAGCTCCCTCAGGGCAACTGCCCTGCTGGATGCAGAAGGGAAGAGTGGTCAGCTCCCTCAGGGCAACTGCCCTGGACGCAGAAGGGAAGAGTGGTCAGCTCCCCGCAGAAGGGAAGAGTGGTCAGCTCCCTCAGGGTAACAGCCCTGGACGCAGAAGGGAAGAGTGGTCAGCTCCCTCAGGGCAACTGCCCTGCTGGACGCAGAAGGGAAGAGTGGTCAGCTCCCTCAGGGCAACTGCCCTGGACGCAGAAGGGAAGAGTGGTCAGCACCCTCAGGGCAACTGTCCTGGACGCAGAAGGGAAGAGTGGTCAGCTCCCTCAGGGCAACTGCCCTGCTGGACGCAGAAGGGAAGAGTGGTCAGCTCCCTCAGGGCAACTGCCCTGGACGCAGAAGGGAAGAGTGGTCAGTTCCCTCAGGGCAACTGCCCTGGACACAGAAGGGAAGATTGGTCAGCTCCCTCAGGGCAACTGCCCTGGACGCAGAAGGGAAGAGTGGTCAGCTCCCTCAGGGCAACTGCCCTGGACGCAGAAGGGAAGAGTGGTCAGCTCCCTCAGGGCAACTGCCGTGGACGCAGAAGGGAAGAGTGGTCAGCTCCCTCAGGGCAGTTGCCCTGGACGCAGAAGAGAAGAGTGGTCAGCTCCCTCAGGGCAACTGCCCTGGACGCAGAAGGGAAGAGTGGTCAGCTCCCTCAGGGCAACTGCCCTGGACGCAGAAGGGAAGAGTGGTCAGCTCCCTCAGGGCAACTGCCCTGCTGGACGCAAAAAGGAAGAGTGCTCAGCTCCCTCAGGGCAACTGCCCTGGAAGCAGAAGGGAAGAGTGGTCAGTTCCCTCAGGGCAACTGCCCTGGACGCAGAAGGGTAGTGTGGTCAGCTCCCTCAGGGCAACTGCCCTGGACGTAGAAGGGAAGAGTGGTCAGCTCCCTCAGGGCATGAACATGGGAATCCCAATAACACTTCTATGCATGATCTGCTGACACCACCCGAAGTGCTCAATAATATTGATATTTATTATATACTTTACAGTGAAATAGTGGATTTTATGATTAAAATAAAACTATATTTTCATTGCATATATTTTCACTACCTGAAAAAAACGGAACTACTTTTTTTTCAAAATAAGGGATTCAACTATGATAGTCTTGTTAAGCAAAATTCGTTGCCAACTCACACAAAAAAATATCCGACATTTGAAAGCAGGTCAACCTGTTGTGACAGTTGTGTATCCTTGGGCGAAGTTCGAGAGTAGGGCAAACTAGACCCCTAGTGAATCCTGAAATATTTATTGAATTAAAGGCACATTCTACTAAATAATTGTAATGTATACGTTAATCAACAGCCATACTGTTAATGTTGAATATATGTTGATTTATTTATATGTTTTGTGTAAATAAAAAATGCCATCTTGCAATGTGCGTAATTGATTCCCAAAGATAGCTCTATTTTTTGCGGAGTGCTTTAATACTTGTGGGTGAAGCAGTTATCAGCTAACACGGGGAATAACTGGTAATCATAGATGTAGTCTCAAGGTTGTGAGTACATGTATATAATAAATAGAATATTTGTTGGTTTGTCGTGAATATAGGATTTATTTTCATCTCGAAATGAGAAAACTCAAATATTTTCACATGTGCTAAAGTACTCGTGAAAATATGTTTTCTCACTTCTCGATGAAAATAAATCCTATATTCACTCCAAACCAACAATTTGAGCTGAAATCATTTTATCATGATAGACCTTTTGTTGAGAATTGAATCGGTTCGGTACAGTCAATGAGCATGTGTTTGTCCTCTGTTGTATCTGCTACAGGGAAAAACATAGGCTAGCTATGTTGGCATGACAGTGAAAATGGTCCGGTACAGTCATTGAGCATGTGTTTGTCCTCTGTTGTATCTGCTACAGGGGCAAACATAGCTATGTTGGCCTGACTAAATAATAGATCGGATCACGGACATCTTGAACATTCATGATGGATGCTTTTCATAAATAGAAGATGCACTGAGAATATCAACCTCATGAAATAAAACAAATCAGAAATAACTGTTTGCTATAATAATCAAAAAAGTAGCATATGCTTGGTTTGTTATTCTTAAAGAACATGAATGGTTCTGTATTCTGCAGGAATCTGATGATGATGATGTGGTGGTGATAGACAGGCTTGCTTCTCCACAGCACCCTGCAGCTGATGATGCTAATGATGAAACCTTGCAGGGTGCAGATGGCAACCACGATAACAGAGGTATGTTGTGGTATAATCCTCATTGTCAGCAACAAATATACATACTTGTATACTGTCATATCGTCCCAATAACTTTGCACTGAGGAAAGTGTGCAGTATTCTACGATATTCAGCCTTTACCAGTAACAGTTGGTGAAGGAGGCATATCCGACATGTTAAGGGTACCAGTAACAGTTGGTGAAGGAGGCATATCCGACATGTTAAGGGTATCAGTAACAGTTGGTGAAGGAGGCATATCCGACATGTTAAGGGTACCAGTAACAGTGGGTGAAGGAGGCATATCCGACATGTTAAGGGTACCAGTAACAGTGGGTGAAGGAGGCATATCCGACATGTTAAGGGTACCAGTAACAGTGGGTGAAGGAGGCATATCCGACATGTTAAGGGTACCAGTAACAGTGGGTGAAGGAGACATGTTAAGGGGACATGCAGCAATCTTGAAGTATGTTAAATTCTGCAGTCCTGGCGTGTTGTGCATCTATTTATTTATAGAACGACTGTCGTCAGTTTCCTTGGTGATTATTGGATAATTTTGCCAGCAAATTTTATCAATAAAGTTAAGCAGTAAGCCGGACTTGTTTAATTTGGTCTTTTCATACACAGTTTGGAAAAAAAGTTTTATCGTGAACAACAAACAGGCTACAAACATATTGCCAAGTTTGTAAAATGTGTTCACTTAGAAATGAAAATGCTATTATAGCAATATAAAACTATTTAGTTGACAGACTGAAGGTATAATTAACAGAGGAAAGGTATAATCTCAAATTGCCGGAATTCTACAGAGCATGAGAGCGCTAAAATAAATTGCAACCTTTTGCGCTAATTTATTCTAATTGCACTGATGTTGATCACTGTTGATATGACCAAAATCATAAAAAAATGTCCACAGTGTGCACTAAATTTTGACTGTTAAATAAACATTTCTTAAAGTATATCAAAAATATCTCGACAAGTTCAACAATGACAAGCATTTAGTGCCTTTAATTGAGCATGTTTTCAGTGTCCATTTAATTGACTCCAGGTCAGATTTTAACCTACTTCCTGCACATCCAAAGATGAAATAGTTTGCCTATATGCAGTTAAGGTAGACAAAATACATTGCATTTTGAATAAAGAAGACTGGCGTATTTATATAATATAGTTCTGTTTAAGACATTTGAATGTAGACTAGTAGGCAGGGCTCAAATTTAAGCTGTTTTTCTGGCATTTTGCCAGTCATTTTTTTCAAAATGCCAGTAAACTTTTGAAGCACTGGCAATATTATGCAAGTGTTTAACAGCCTTCTAGTTTAGAATTTTTTATCAAATGGCAAAAAAGCACCAGTTGAAAAAAAAGCTAAAGTCGAGGTCTGGTACGTTGTATTTGGACTTTGAGCTGCATTTGGATGTTGCCAGAGCCCCAGATAACATGCATATCCGTGTAAAATACCCCTGAATATTTTTAAAAATGTAAGATTCATACGTACCAGCCATTGTGTGTGGAAGTTCCAAATGTTTACAGCAGAGTTTGACTGGCTACAACATTCCCCTTTATTCTGGAGATGTGCTCCAATGAAAAGCAGCAAACTGGCGTTCCAGTCAAAAGCAAATGATAATTCTGCTGTAATCAATATCGATAGAGCGCTTGTTGAAAATTAAAACTTAAATGGGTTGATGCACTATTTTCGAACAGGATTTATTTATAAGGACTTTGAAAAAAAGGAAAAAGCTGAAAGAATTTTCAAAATGTCTTGAAAAATAAAGGAGATGTGACCTATTGAAAATTTGCAAAGAACATAAATGGAGGCGGCCATCTTTGAACGATGACGTCTCGTGCCATTTTACCATATATGGCATATTGACAAAATGTAATTTAAAGCAAAGAAAACTGCTGCAAATTGATTAAAAATAAATATACAGATGTAAAATGTATACATTTTAGTATTATTTTTCATTTGCAGTGATTTTCTTTGCTTTAAAAGACATTTTTTTCAAAGTTTGTATATTGAGGTTTTGCATGTTTTTCATATAGACATATAGTAAAAAACTTTAAAAAATCTTCTTCTCTGAAACCACAAGGCACAGAGCTCTCATGTATTACATCTAGCATCAGCTTATGGTCCTCTACTAAATTTGTTCAAATGGTGACCCTGGGGTCAAATTTGTTCCCGCCCCGGGGGTCACAGTTTTACATAGACTTATATACATGTAGGATTTTTTTTTTAAAAGATCTTCTCGGAAACTACAAGAGCCAGAGGTTTAATATTTTGCATTTGCTATAAGCGTATGGTCCTTTACCAAGTTTGTTCAAATTGTGACCCTCGGGTCACATTTGACTCCGACCCAAGGGTCACATGTTTTACATAAATTCTTGTATAGGGAAAAACTGAAAAAAATCTTCTTCTCTGGAACTGCAAGAGCCAGAGGTTTAATATTTTGCATTTGCTATAAGCTTATGGTCCTTTACCAAGTTTGTTCAAATTGTGACCCTCGGGTCACATTTGACCCCGCCCCAAGGGTCACATGTTTTACATAGTCATGTATAGGGAAAAATTAAAAAAATCTTCTCTGAAACTGCAAGAGCCAGAGGTTTAATATTTTGCATTTGCTATAAGCTTATGGTCTTCTACCAAGTTTGTTCAAAGTGTGACCTATTGGTCACATTTGGCCTCACCCTGGGGGTCAGTTTTACTTAGGCTTGTACAGGCAAAAACTGTTTTTCAATAAATATTTTAGTTTTTAATTTGATTTATTTTTTTATTTATTTTTCAATTTAATTCTTTTTTTAATTTTGTTATTTTTTAATTTATTTATTTATTTTTTATTTATTTTTTATTATATTCTTTTTTTTAAATTTTTTTCCTTTTTTTTCCTTTTTTTTTTTTTGATTGATTTGATTTTTTTTTTTTTTTTCATTATCTTTTTAATTACTTGACACTTACTTTAAAATTTCTTGTCGGCGCTTCTCATCCTAAATGCCTTGTTGAATATCGACAAAACTTGGCGGGAAGCATCGGTAAGATGTCTAGTTGTGCATATCACGCTTTTGTTCCAGTTCGCTGATTTTTGACCGAGTTATGGCCCTTTGACATTTTTATTTTAAATTTTTTGTCGGCACTACTCCTCTTAAACGGCTTGTTGGATTTCTACGAAATTTGGCAGGAAGCCTCAGTATGATTTCTAGTTGTACAAAGCACGGTATATCAATGAAATCTTGGACAATTTCGAAAACCAGCTAGATCTTGTTAGTAATAACAGAGTTATGGCCCTTGATTTGTTGAAAAATGCTATATTGTATTTTCCTTTGTTAAATCTATAGGAGAAGAGAGCTATATCTAGCTATATCTATTTAAATCTATAAGAGCTGTTTTAGCCAGTATAGCGTCCACAGGCCCTCTTGGGCCTCTTGTTTTTTTACCAAGGATACAGGCCCAGAAAAAATATTGAATTATATAGTTGACTGTTGTCATTGAGAAATGTGCAATGGTGCAAAGTGACGAGTAAAATGGCATTCTAACACAGCAGTTACAAGATTGAGGTTTTACTCAGACATTCTAACACAGCAGTTACAAGTTGAGGTTTTACTCAGACATTCTAACACAGCAGTTACAAGGTTGAAGTTTTACTCAGACATTCTGACACAGCAGTTACAAGATTGAGGTTTTACTCAGACATTCTAACACAGCAGTTTCAAGATTGAGGTTTTACTCAGACATTCTAACACAGCAGTTACAAGATTGATGTTTTACTCAGACATTCTAACACAGCAGTTACAAGATTGATGTTTTACTCAGACATTCTAACACAGCAGTTACAAGATTGATGTTTTACTCAGACATTCTAACACAGCAGTTACAAGATTGAGGTTTTACTCAGACATTCTAACACAGCAAGATTGAGGTTTTACACGTTATTTTGAGATTTTGGAGAGAAACTGTTAATATTACCTAGTGAAATCAAGATTTTATACCTCAGGTCAACTTGTAGCACACACATATTTAACAGTAGCACACACATATTTAACAGTAGCACACACATATTTAACAGTAGCACACACATATTTAACAGTAGCACACACATATTTAACAAGTATGTTTTCTTTAAGAATACTATTAAGGTTACAGGAAAAAGGAATAGACATGGACATGGATAGTGGCTACAAGTACAGACCTATTTGACTGGCAGTCCTATTTGCCTATTACAGACCTATCTGACTGGCAGTCCTATTTGCCTATTACAGACCTATCTGACTGGCAGTCCTATTTGCCTATTACAGACCTATCTGACTGGCAGTCCTATTTGCCTATTACAGACATATCTGACTGGCAGTCCTATTTGCCTATTACAGACCTATCTGACTGGCAGTCATATTTGCCTATTACACCCTATCTGACTGGCAGTCCTATTTGCCTATTACAGACCTATCTGACTGGCAGTCCTATTTGCCTATTACAGACCTATCTGACTGGCAGTCCTATTTGCCTATTACAGACCTATCTGACTGGCAGTCCTATTTGCCTATTACAGACCTATCTGACTGGCAGTCCTATTTGCCTATTACAGACCTATTTGACTGGCAGTCCTATTTGCCTATTACAGACCTATCTGACTGGCAGTCCTATTTGCCTATAATTACAGACCTCTTTGACTGGCAGTCCTATTTGCCTATAATTACAGACCAATTTGACTGGCAGTCCTTTTTGCCTATAATTACAGACCAATTTGACTGGCAGTCCTATTTGCCTATAATTACAGACCTATTTGACTGGCAGTCATATTTGCCTATAATTACAGACCAATTTGACTGGCAGTCCTATTTGCCTATAATTACAGACCTATTTGACTGGCAGTCCTATTTGCCTATAATTACAGACCTATTTGACTGGCAGTCCTATTTGCCTATAATTACAGACCAATTTGACTCGTCAATTCTTACGAGTGGTGGGAGCAATATAATACTGCTTCTAACCAGGAATAAAGTGGTTGGTCAGGCCTCCTCCAGTGTAAATCGACCCTCATACTTATATAGCCTAAAATGTGTTGAAAAATCATGTTAAACACTGTTATAGACCTACATGACTTGCAGGTTTATTTGTCTAAAAAACACCTATTTGATTGTCTGGCCTATAAGCCTACAGTCCATTTGAATTGAAGTGAAACCACAGCTGAGCATTCGTGTTTCTGAACCTTGTCAAAAACATCCTGTATTTTTACACTTACCGAGTATTTTCAGTAAATCATTTATTTTGTCAACTAATAAGCTATTTTACTGCAGTGCTTTATGAGAGTTTGCTTTTATCTGTTTCCAGGTGATCTGGGAAACAATTCTGAAGTGCCAGCAACCAGCAGTCAAGAAGGGGCTGTAGTACACGGTGCAGGATCTGGAGCTGGTCCAGGTATTGCTGGACCAACTGGGACACAACCCAGCCCCGTACCCACCACTCCAGTCCCTGTTGTACACGCCATACAGATCTTAGGGGGCCAAGGGGACTCACCTGCTGATTTCAGGAGTCCAAAGAGGAGAAGGATTGAGGCATCTTCAGCACCGAGGGAACCTGCTGTGGATGATGAAGAGGACAATGAGGTGCATGAAGTATAGAACAGAATATTTGTGTTGCCTGCATAGCTTGTCTGACATTTAGAGATCACTTTGTCCATCATCTGCAGTCGTTGTCGCACTATAATATGCAACCTGACTTTGGCCATCATCTGCAGTCGTTGTCACACTATAATATGCAACCTGACCTTGGCCATAACTTCAAAAGTATTTGACCTATGTTCATGAAACTTCATAAACATTTTCATCTTACCCAAAGGAATGTCGTTACACATGTCCAATAACTCTCACTCTGACTTTCATTTTGGAGAGTTACGCCCTTTCTCATAAAACTTTAATCTGCAATCTGACCTAGTGCATAACTTTTAATAAGCACATAGCAGACGACACAATTGTTCCATGGAAGTTGTAGAATATTTATTCAGAAAAAAAATGTTTATGAAATTCAAAAAAACACTGCATGTCTGTGGCAACCTGACTAGTGTAAGACAATCCACAAATGGTCCAGTGGTAGAGTTTCGTATTTCAGATCGAGAGGTCGTGGGTTTGATACTCGCCGTGGCCATGTTATCTATCTTTGAGCAAGATAATTAATCCACATTGCTTAGTACTGGTTCTACCCAGGAAGACATCGCGAGTGATTAATATAAGTTGCAAGAAATTGCTTTGTGATCGATGTAAAAGAAATATGTTTAAATTAATGGTTCCCCACAATGTATTTTTTAATTTGACGTGAGGTGATCAAATCCTGGCCCGTTCTTACAGTAGAGAGGTTTGAGATATTTGACCTCTTGTTTTATTATGGTATATTTATTTTTGCAGGGTTGTCCAATCTGTTTTGAAAGCTGGACAACATCCGGCATTCATAGATTGTGTGCCTTGAAATGTGGCCATCTGTTTGGTCAAAGGTAATGTTATTTTATGGTCAGTACCAAAGTTTAAGCTTGATACCATAGAGCCAGAATATCTGAAGATAATCTGCAATATACTGTTATAAGTAAGTACACCAGACAGCAGTGGAGCAAATCACTTTGCTTTTTATGCCCCCGAAGGGAAGGAGCATATTGTAATTGCACTGTCCTTTCGTTGGTTCGGACATCTGTTTGTCCGTCCAAAACAATCATTTTAGCTGAGCTCAGCCATAACTTTGAAAGTACTGAAGGGATTTCCATCACGCGCAACAATCATGACCATACATCAAAGGTCAAGGTCATGCTTGGAGGTCAAAGGTCAAATTCGGTGCCATTTGTCACTTGTGATTTTTATTGTTAAACAAGTTTTCCAACAAGAAATTTGGTTGTAAGGTTGATTACTGAATGTTGTTGGGCAGTGGCAGATAGACAGGCGGCGATGTCAGCTTTTAGTTTTAGGATCAATTAGTTTGTTAAAGAAATCAAGATGAAATTGCATGGATAGGACCCTCTTTCAAAAATAAATTAGGGATTGCTTTTCATGTTACTCTGGTCAAGATCACAGTTAAGTTTCAGCTGAAGGATTAGTAGAGTTTCGTTAAAAATTTCAAAATAACATGTGTTTCAGGTATTTAAAACACATTTATTTATAATTTGTCATAACTTGTACATTGCAGTTGTATAGAGAAATGGTTGAAGGGTCAGGGTGGAAAGTGTCCGCAGTGTAATGCCAAGGCCAAGCGCCAGGATGTACGGGTTCTCTATGCCAAGTCAATCAAGGTAGTAAAAAGCCTGTTCATTTGAATATAAATGAGTGGAATGACAAGAATACAATATTTTATGTCTTAAAGTTGTCGTAACTTGGGAAGACATATGAATGACCATGGTGTTGTGTTTAGATGTCTCTTCTCAGTTTGTTTTTTAAAAAAAAGCAGCCAGCAAAATGTCAATCATTGTTTATCACATAACTTGCAGTGTGGGAGTGTAATAAAGCCATGCTATATTTATCATATTACACTAGTGAAATAAATATCCAAATGTGTTCTCTTATTGTTAAAAGACTGCTAACCTTCTTCCACATATAGTAAAAGCCTTGAGCAGGGAGCATTTGTTAGCCTTTGGCTTACACTTCTAGTTTTATCCAACTTGTTTAAAATAAGTTCAATATTAAACAGGTACTCATGTAAGATACTCGTGTAAGATCCTCTATTTAAATGTTACATGTTATTTTATAATTGTATTTACAACGATCATCTTAAGAAATTGTTCAATAAGTGGATTAAGAAACTGTTCAATAAGTGGATTACAGTTGTATATCTTCAGCCTCTATTTCCATTTCTATTGCATAAGTTTTCAATGAACTGTTGATATGTGGTGCGCTTCTTTTCTCGATGAAATGTAATCTGAAATTGGGCATGTCTAATTGTTGAGGCAACGTACTTTATCCAATAGTACTATCTTTTGACTATGCTATGTTTACATCTTTCAACATGGTATGGAAAACATAATGATAGTTTAAAGTCAGCAAGACTCATACATGTGATATTTTCAGGAGGGTTACCAGGGAGATTTGACTTTTTTTTCAGGGAGATTTGACAAAATTCAGGGAGGTTTTTTAATACTCAAATTTTTAACGCGTACCGGTAATTTTTTTCTGATATAAACCTTAATAAAGGGGGTAAATCAGCATAAAAACATGATATTTTATACATACAATAGTTGTATACTGTTTATTTCATGTTAGCATAGCATATAATCAAGAATAGCATGTAATTTAAACACTTTATATAGACTCTGTCCACTTTTTAACCACTAATTACAACAAGACTTGGCTGCTGCCAGCATCACCTTTGTTGATTACCTACCCACTTACAGTCGGTGTATTTCTATCATAATCAACCTCCCATGGACATTACAGATTAGTTGAAATCGTCAACCTTTAATTGTCCTCAATTATAATATTAATCCAATTAATATACCAAATATCAATCGATGCCGAATTCGCTAATTACCACCCAACTTACCGTCGGTGTATTCCTTAATCCTATCATAATCAACCTCCCATCGACATTACAGGTATCGCCACCACGTGTCATAAACAAACAATCCAATCATTATTTTCACACAATAAACCAATTACCTGACATGCTAATCCTTTTAATTACCCGCCCAGCGGCAATGTTTTCACAGATATAGATAACGGCAAGTGTTTATTCTAGATCATTCGGAAAACTCGGTCTTGATCCAATAAATCATAGCAATTACCCAAAAGGATTCGCAAATAGCGAAATTTTGTAAATCGGCGGAAAATTCCGGGAGAAATGGAGCTCCCGGCGGGAGGCCGGGAGATCCCATTAAATTCCGGGAGAAATTAGCTCCCAGCGGGAGATATCACATGTATGAAGACTAGTTTTTAGTGACCCTTGTATGTTTATTCTGTGTTTGTTTACTCTGTGTTTGTTTACTCTGTGTTTGTTTACTCTGTGTTTAGGCTCTAGACACTTCTGAGCGAGACCGAGCATTGAAGGATTTGGAGAAAGAGAGAGAAACGAGACGAAAGACTGAGATGGAAGGGGCACAACTCCGTCTACAGTATCAGATGGCGATAGAAGAGTCAAACAAAATGAGGCTCGAGTTGGAAATACTCAAGTCACAACTCCGTCGGGCAGGGTAAGAGTTAATTATAACAAACTCGGGGTAAGAGTTAATTATAACAAACAGGTAAGAGTTAATTATAACAAACTCAGGGTAAAAGATAATTATAACAAACTAAATAAAAACTTTGACTAAAGCTAAATGTTGCCATTCAAATTTAATAATGTTCCGTTCCAGCATTAACATTTTCAAGCTGATACAGGTAAACATGGATAAAAGTACATGTTTGGCACCATTTAAATGTTTTTCATCATCTTCAGTGATAGTTTTCATGTCACATAATCCTTGTCTTCAAAAATTTTCATGTCACATAATCCTTGTCTTCAAAATTTTTCATGTCACATAATCCTTGTCTTCAAAATATGAAGCAGATGCTTGCATCCTTGGCATTGAACAGTTATTTTTTGTCTGTTTTTATATTATTGGGCTAAATTCCATGCATGTCAAAACATATATTTTTTTCCCAATTTTGAGACAAAACTTCCCAATTGAAAGAAGAAAAAATAAGAAAGGAAAAAAGAGAAGTGTTAGTGTGACAAGTACTGAGAACGGAACGCTTTTAAACGCCTCTGTTAACCTTAGTGTACTGAAAACAGTATTAAAGATGCAATTATTAAAATCATGTTTGACCATATTTTTTAAAATATCATGAAAAATCGCGCTAAAATTCCCAGTTGTTATGGTATGGGTTATGTTCCCAAAGTATAGAAAAAACCACACTGCATTGATACCCTAGTTATATATGCCCCACTAAACACAAGGAAGTGCATTCATACCCATGGACACGTTCCTAGTCATAACAAATAATCCACATACCACTAAACACAAGGAAGTGCATTCATACCCATGGACACATTCCTAGTCATAACAAATAATCCACATACACAAGGTAGTGCATTCATACCCATGGACACATTCCTAGTCATCACAAATAATCCACATACACAAGGTAGTGCATTCATACCCATGGACACATTCCTAGTCATAACAAATAATCCACATACACAAGGTAGTGCATTCATACCCATGGACACATTCCTAGTCATAACAAATAATCCACATACACAAGGTAGTGCATTCATACCCATGGACACATTCCTAGTCATAAATAATCCACATACACAAGGTAGTGCATTCATACCCATGGACACATTCCTAGTCATAACAAATAATCCACATACACAAGGTAGTGCATTCATACCCATGGACACATTCCTAGTCATAAATAATCCACATACACAAGGTAGTGCATTCATACCCATGGACACATTCCTAGTCATAACAAATAATCCACATACACAAGGTAGTGCATTCATACCCATGGACACATTCCTAGTCATAAATAATCCACATACACAAGGTAGTGCATTCATACCCATGGACACATTCCTAGTCATAACAAATAATCCACATACACAAGGTAGTGCATTCATACCCATGGACACATTCCTAGTCATCACAAATAATCCACATACACAAGGTAGTGCATTCATACCCATGGACACATTCCTAGTCGTAACAAATAATCCACATACACAAGGTAGTGCATTCATACCCATGGACACATTCCTAGTCATAACAAATAATCCACATACACAAGGTAGTGCATTCATACCCATGGACACATTCCTAGTCATAAATAATCCACATACACAAGGTAGTGCATTCATACCCATGGACACATTCCTAGTCATCACAAATAATCCACATACACAAGGTAGTGCATTCATACCCATGGACACATTCCTAGTCATAACAAATAATCCACATACACAAGGTAGTGCATTCATACCCATGGACACATTCCTAGTCATCACAAATAATCCACATACACAAGGAAGTGCATTCATACCCATGGACACATTCCTAGTCATAACAAATAATCCACATACACAAGGTAGTGCATTCATACCCATGGACACATTCCTAGTCATCACAAATAATCCACATACACAAGGTAGTGCATTCATACCCATGGACACATTCCTAGTCATAACAAATAATCCACATACACAAGGTAGTGCATTCATACCCATGGACACATTCCTAGTCATCACAAATAATCCACATACACAAGGTAGTGCATTCATACCCATGGACACATTCCTAGTCATAAATAATCCACATACACAAGGTAGTGCATTCATACCCATGGACACATTCCTAGTCATAACAAATAATCCACATACACAAGGTAGTGCATTCATACCCATGGACACATTCCTAGTCATCACAAATAATCCACATACACAAGGTAGTGCATTCATACCCATGGACACATTCCTAGTCATAACAAATAATCCACATACACAAGGTAGTGCATTCATACCCATGGGCACATTCCTAGTCATAACAAATAATCCACATACACAAGGTAGTGCATTCATACCCATGGACACATTCCTAGTCATAAATAATCCACATACACAAGGTAGTGCATTCATACCCCTGGACACATTCCTAGTCATCACAAATAATCCACATACACAAGGTAGTGCATTCATACCCATGGACACATTCCTAGTCATAACAAATAATCCACATACACAAGGTAGTGCATTCATACCCATGGACACATTCCTAGTCATAACAAATAATCCACATACACAAGGTAGTGCATTCATACCCATGGACACATTCCTAGTCATAACAAATAATCCACATACACAAGTGGGTTTTGCTTTATTTCAGTGGTACTGTGATGGCTGGCACCAGTTTATCCAGAGATACAGATGTTAAACCCACCATGACTGGAGTTGAAATTGCAGGCCGCTTCATACCCGATAAAACCATCAAAATATGGGATGTAAGTATGGAACACATGGTAATGTTTGTATTACACTGGATGTAAGTATGGAACACATGGTAATGTTTGTATTACACTGGATTTAAAGAGAGTGGCCAAGTAATAATCATCCCAGAGGCTCTTAAAAACAAAATGATATAAAACTAAAATTTGTTCACAATATCATTCATATTAAACTTCCAGAAGTTTAACAAAATTAAGCAGGGGTATTCATCACATTCAGTGATAGTTCTAGTTTGCCTGCTCTCTATAAATGTAATGACTACTTAAAATATAGGGGGCTACCATGTGACTGCTCTCAACCAATGAAATTCCTAGAATTTAGTTGGAGGTGCAATGCACTTTCTTTAAAAACGCTCATTATTTGGCTTTGTAGGAATCTTAAACCCAATATGACAATGAGAGTCTAACTTTTTTGATCTGATGTCATTCAAGTCAAACATATCGGATACCTAGGACAGACGGTGTGCCAGTCATATTATAGTCATAAATATTTACATTATTCCTTATTTGCAGGCTGGTAATTGTCGAGTGATGGCGTACAGTCCCTCTTTGGCCACGCTGGTCGTGTCGCAGTCATAGATATATACGTTACTCCTTATTTGCAGGCTGGTAATTGTCGAGTGATGGCGTACAGCCCCTTTCTGGCCACGCTGGTCGTGTCCCAGCCTTCATCTAGTCCTCTGTTCCCTGGATTTGGTGTGAAAAAGGTATACAGTTACATTTATATTTTTATGTATGTTGATGAAATTTAAGACGAATACATTTTTTTATGTATTTGACAAAAATCCTGCAATCAAAAGCGTCATTTACTTTCATTTCAACATTTTGTCAGTTAACAATGAAATGCACTAAAAACAGGTTAACAACACATTTATTTGAAGGAAAATACAACCTGTTGCTGTATTTTAACATAATCTTTAATTGGTAGGAAGTTTAAAGAATGACCGTGTAGAAAAAAAGTTTTAAAGCGCTTCAGCCCCTTAAGACCATTTTTTTTTTTTTTTTTTTTTTTTTTTTCAATCACCACTTGGGTGACCCGTTTATTCTCCCCGTAAATAGGTGTGTGATGGGTCGGGGAGGACCATCCCACCGCACACCTTACAAATATAATGATATATATCTTAATAATTCCTGAAGATTCATATGAGCACAAAGTACAAGCATATTATCATTATTAATTAAAATGTAAACAAATAGTTATACTACATGTTGCAATAGATGCAGTTAATATTTTTATTATTAAGGGGAAGTATTTTAGCATGTTAAACAATAGGATTTTTTTTAGTGAAGATCTAAGTTTTCTTACTCTGTATGCTACCCCCCATGCAGCCCCTCACAACAGGAAACATATGAGCATTGATTAAAATGATGTCAACTTTAAAAGTGATGCGGTCTTGGTTCAGCTAAATTGGCCTATGTAAACACTTTTTATTCAGATATTATTATCTTTTATCCCATTATTTGGTGAATATTTCATACAGTGAATTACAAAATTTTACAAAAACTCATTTTGTAATAAGTTTATTTTAGGAAGGTTCGAAAATATCTTTGTATTTTTGCCAGTTTTGGTAGAAAAGTTCTAGATTGTTGTTCATAATGGCTATTTCTTTAAGTGTTTTATAACAATACACAAGTCTGTTTTTGAAGGCTGCTATAGAGAGTGGTGTATTTAGGCGTTTAGAAGAAAATATATAGTACTTGATTTCAAGTATTACACTGAGATCAGCTGTAGACATATTATTACCAATGTTAAAAATAAATAACTCCTCAGTGAATGGAATTAAAACACTTTTAGTGTATAACCAATTATTTACTTGATGTAAAAAGTTCTGTGTATCAGGACAAGACCATAACAAATGGACCAATGTTTCTTCCTGGTGACAGGTGTGACATAGAGGGCTATCTATTGCATTTATGGTATGCAAGTATTTTCTTGTAGGTAAAATTCTATGGATAATTCTAAGTTGAAACCACTGTAATGTAGAACTAGAGGTTGATTTGAAAGGTGCCATATAAATTTCCTTCCATGTTTCTTGCTCTATGTTATAATTTTGTTCCCATTTAAGTTTAGAAGAAGGTTGTTCTGTATTTTTATTAAGTATATAGTAAAATTCTTTACTTCCTTTTGTTGTTTTTAAGAATGGTGTGATATTTAATGGCATTGTTGGTTCGAATAATTTCTGAGTTATGTCCCTGTATGTTATCTTTTTGTTACCTGCCATGGATTTAATTGATGCTATAATTCCATTGAAAGTCATGAAATTTGTTTTAAGTTTATATATGGTACTAAATTCATCCAAGGAATACAAACGCCCATCAGTGTTAAAAAGGTCATTTATAAGATAAATTCCCTTGTCATACCATTCTTTCATAAAGAAGGTTTTACCTCCTATAACCAAGTTTGTATTATAATATAGTGGACTTGCCAGAAAATGTTGATTTGTTGATATAGTATTATTTTCTATGATATTATAAAAAGCCTTTAAAACATCTCTCCAGAACATGTTTTTCATTGTAACTAATTTTTGCTGTATTGCTAATGAGTCGTTTTATCCATGATGCTTTTAACCCAAAGATAAAAGCTTGCAAGTTGGTCATATTTAAACCACCTTCAGAATATTGTTTGATTACGACAGCTTGTTTGATTTTTGCTGGACCTTCCAACAAAAATTCATATAAAATGTTGTTGATAAGTTTAATCGTCGACTCATTTGGGTTGGGGAGAGACATAAATAAGTGATTGAGTTTTGGTATTAATAAAGTTTTAATGACTTATTTTTCCAAGAGGAGTTAGGTACCTACGTTTCCAAAGCTTAATGTGATTTTTTATTGTTAGTATTTTATGATTATAATTTATGTCAATCATTTTGTTTAAGTCTACATGAAAATTAATTCCTAAAAGTCTAAATTCATTTTTTCCCCATGATAATTTCCATCGTGTTTTAATTGTTTCTGAACTAAATCTTTTTTTTCCTATCCAAACAACTTGAGTTTTGTCGAAATTTACTTTAAGGCCTGAAATTTCTGCATAATAAGATAGTACATGAAGTGTTTCATTTAAAGAAATATCCGTTCCATCCAGAAGAATTGATGTGTCATCGGCATATTGTGATAATTTATGTTCCTTGTTGTTAATAGTTTTTCCTTTAATTTTTGTATTATTTTTAATCATTATTGCTAGTATTTCTGCACATAAAATAAAGATATATGGCGAGATCGGATCACCCTGACGGCAGCCTCTACCGATTGAAAAAAATGAGGATAAATGCCCTCCGAGGTTAACAGCTAGTTTTGCTTTATGGTAAAATAATCTAATCCATGATATTAGAGAATTACCAAATTTAAAATACGTCAAGACTTTATAGATAAAAGACCATGATAAAGAGTCGAATGCCTTTTCAAAGTCAACCAACAATAGAAGACCTGCTATATCTTGCTCTTCTGTGAATTGCATGATATCATATATTAAACGAGTATTTTCACCAAGATATCTCCCTGCAATAAAACCAGTTTGACTATCATTAATAAGTTTAGGTAATACAGCTTTAAGTCTGTTTGCTATGGCTCCTGAGGCTATTTTATAGGCACAATTGAGTAGAGATATGGGTCTGTAATTTTTTAAAAATTGTCTTGGTTTGTTATCTTTTGGAATACAAGTTATGACTCCTTCTGTCTGAGTTATTGAAAGTTCCCCTTTTGTGCAACCATAATTGATAGCTCGAACAATAAAATGACCTATTTTTTTCCAAAACACTTTAAAGAAGTCTGCTCCAAAGCCATCTGTTCCGGGTGAACGGTTATTATGCATGGATGATAGAGAACGGGATGCTTCTTCATATGTTAAAAAGCCATCCAGAGATTTTGATTCTTGTTCATTAAGGGTTGGTACTTTGAAGTTAAAAAATCTTGATTGAGATCAACATTATTTAATTCTGAGTCCTTGTTGGAATACAAGTTTTCATAAAATGATTTTGTTTCATCCAAAATTTTAAATTGATCAGTTATAATAGTTCCATCTTCTTTTTCAATTTTTGGGATAATTTTACTAGTGAAATTATGGGATTCTAAATTACAGAAAAATTTACTTGGCTTTTCTCCTTCTTCAATTATATTTGCACGTGACCGAATTAAAATTCCATTCATTTTTATTTTTCGCAGTTTCTGAAGTTCATCTTTTAACTGTTGAAGTAAGGCGGTCTTACTAGGTGTCAGATCATTTTCTATTATTTGAATTTGTTTTATAAGTTTTTTTTCTAGTTCATCATTTTGCTTCTTTTTGTAGCTTGAGTAAGAAAATGACTTTCCTCTAAGTTCCATAAGTAAAGTATCTAAAAAGAGCTGATCATTTATCACAAACTGTATTTGGTCATTTGGCAAATTATCAATATTTTCCATATTATAGACCGGGCACGCATACTGACTTTTAATATCAGTTATTTTGTTGTTAATGGTTTGTAAATAGTCTAAATCCTTTAATAGGGAATTATTGTGCTTCCATAAGGGTTTGCCTTTCACAAATTGTGTAAAGCTACAGTTTAGTATTGTCATAGAGTGATCAGACCTATAGCTGGTATCAATTATACAGTTATTTATAAATGAAAGAAGGGAGTCAGAAACCAAAAAAAAATCAAGTCTAGCTTGTTTAAGAGGATTTTTTTTGCGCCATGTATACCTTCTCAGGTTAGGGTGAGATTCTCTAAAAGGGTCAATTAAATTGTTTTCATACATAATGTCTAACACTGTTTTTTGTGCATTTTTGTTGTTAATGTGTTTATAATTATAGTAGTCCAGCTTGGTATCTTGGACTGAATTAAAATCACCACAAAAAATAAGATCAGTATTTTCATAATCTTCCACTTTTGAGATGATATTTCTAAAAAAAGAAGGTGAATCTTGATTTGGGCCATAAAGATTGATTAATGTAAACCTTTTTGTATCCACAGATACGTCTATAATAAGAAAATTCCCTTCTGGGTCTGAAATATAATTGTAAATTTTGAAGTCTAATTCTTTACTGAATAGAACGGCTACTCCTCTAGCATTTGATTTTCCAGAGCTAAAAACACATTCACTGCCCCATTGTGCACGAATCAAATTCTCTGTTGCCGATGTTGAATGTACATCTTGTAAACAATATATTTGACATTTCTTAGATTTAATGTAATTAAAAACATCTAAGCGTTTTTCTGCCGACCCAAGACCTTGGCAATTAACAGATAATATTTTCACATTAGTCATTTACATAAATTGAAAAACAATGTGTGGTGGGCATGGAGGTAACACCAGAGTACAAAAAGAAAACTAAGTAAATGCAGAATTCAAAACTTTTCTGCATGTCTACTAATCTAAGTGTAGTGCATATATAATGACAATTCAGCACTTATAAATCAGTCTTATTCTATTAAAAGAGGTTTATAATATAGGAAAACATGAAAAAACGGTAATGGCAAAGAGGTATGTATCTATGTCATATTGTAAACCATTCAAATATTAATAATCGCTCAAATAATCAATGAATCAATCAATCAGTGGATCAATCGGTCATTCAGTCAATCAATCAAATAATCAATGGATCAATCAGTCATTCAGTAATCAATCGATCAATCAGTCAATCAATCAGTCTATCTATTTACAATCAATTAATCATTCAGTCAATCAATCACTCTATCAGCCACCCAGTAAATCAGATCAAATGACCAATCCATTAGTTATCAAATCAACTAATCCATCCAAAATAATAATGATTTTTTTTAAAAATCTGATTTAAAGAAGAGTAAAAATAATTCCATGAGATTTTATACAAAAAGTATTAAAGATGTTTCATATGTTTTATAGAAAGCATTTAGGGTAAATATTTGAATTACTTTATTAATTTAAATATTTTGTATATGAAGACCAGGATAACTTCGATGCATTTAATGCGTTATCATAAGTCATTACAAAATTAAAATATTAATAAACAAATATGAGTTAACTTTTATCTTTAAAAAATAAAAATGTATTAACAATAATAATAAATAATATACGGCAGTTCTGACATAATAAGGAGAAAAAAAAGAAAAGAAAAGACCATTTTTAGCCGGATTTCGTAGCAAATCCAGGCTTATAGTTTGATGATATATGACTGTCTGTCCATCCGTCCGTCTACGCATTTTGACGTTTTGGTTAAAGTTTTTGTTTTCCCTCATTTCCCAAAAAAAAATTGTCAGAAAGCTTTGAAACTTGGCACACATGTTCATTATCATTACAGTGTTATATGACAAGAACCATAACTCTGTCATGTATTTACCTGAATTATCCCACCTCTTTACTTAAATCTTTCAGTTAAAATGTTGAATTCGCAATCCGGCGTTTGCACCACTGTTGCGTTTCACTTGTCTAGTATTGAATTTACTTCACAGATAAGTGCTCTGGACTTCAAGACATCCCAGTACATAACTATACATTCCAAAGCCATCCGTGACGTAGCCTTCCATCCCTCTGTAGAAGATGGCATGTTACTGTCCTGTGGCCTGGACAAAAAAGTCAAGATGACGAGTCTGCACAGTAATGCTGTGGTACAGTCGTAAGTAGACAGTGGTCCATCCTTATGTAAGATGGTATGTTACTGTCCTGTGGTCTGGACAAAAATGTCAAGATGACGAGTCTGCTCAGTAATGCTGTGGTACAGTCGTAAGTAGGCAGTGGTCCATCCTTATGTAAGATGGTATGTTACTGTCCTGTGGTCTGGACAAAAATGTCAAGATGACGAGTCTGCTCAGTAATGCTGTGGTACAGTCGTAAGTAGGCAGTGGTCCACCCCTATGTTACTGTCCTGTGGTCTGGACAAGAAAGTCAAGATGACCAGTCTGCTCAGTAATGCTGTAGTACAGTCGTAAGTAGGCAGTGGTCCACCCCTATGTTACTGTCCTGTGGTCTGGACAAGAAAGTCAAGATGACCAGTCTGCTCAGTAATGCTGTAGTACAGTCATAAGTAGGCAGTGGTCCACCCCTATGTTACTGTCCTGTGGTCTGGACAAGAAAGTCAAGATGACCAGTCTGCTCAGTAATGCAGTCGTAAGGAGACTGTGGTCCTCCCCTATGTAAAGGATGATAGGCATGTGGCAGTTAAAAAACAAACTTTTTGAAACCAGTGAAAATATTAAATTAGCAAATGAATGTTCATTTTGGTGTTATGCAAATCTACAATTTGTTCGTTGGGTGTTTTACATCATTTTAGGCTATATATGACTTTTTGCTGGACTTGTAGGTGAGAAAGTGTCGATACTTACGGATGACGGTCGGTATATAGTACTGGTTTTACCCAGGAATAAAGGGTGGGTTGACAAATATATCCACAATATTTTAAAATGAAATTCTGTAGAATTATTTCAAAAAGTAAAACCATCTGGAAATGCTGTCATGTCATAAAAGGTCTAGAGAAACACGTTTTAAGCTCACCTTTCTGTATGTGAACACATTATTAAGAAGGATGGAGAACCTTGAAAAAAACAAAGAAATACTGTTTCCCTCACCCGTCTATAAATGGCAAATTTTGAAACCATTTTATCCTCAATACAGTGAGACCGTTTACATATAGGGAGCTACCCAGTGGCGTATGGGTGGCCTTAGAGGGCCCCAAGGAAGATTAGTTTATACTAATTGGGTTACCCTCTGTAAATAAAGACTTTCATTCATTCATTCATTCAGTCTCACGACAGCTTAGTGATTGTGAGATTGATCCCATCAGCACCTGACCAGTAGATCAGATTAGACTTTAAACAATTGGAGGGCCCCAATACAATTTAATCCACCACTTACCACACACACATAACAGTCGAGACACTACTGTGACCTAAGTGGCGGTGGGACTATAAACTATGAGATTACACGCATCATAGTCCAGACACTACTGTGACCTAAGTGGCGGTGGGACTATAAACTATGAGATTACACACATCATAGTCCAGACACTACTGTGACCTAAGTGGCGGTGGGACTATAAACTATGAGATTACACGCATCATAGTCCAGACACTACTGTGACCTAAGTGGCGGTGGGACTATAAACTATGAGATTACACACATCATAGTCCAGACACTACTGTGACCTAAGTGGCGGTGGGACTATAAACTATGAGATTACACGCATAATAGTCGAGACACTACTGTGACCTAAGTGGCGGTGGGACTATAAACTATGAGATTACACACATCATAGTCCAGACACTACTGTGACCTAAGTGGCGGTGGGACTATAAACTATGAGATTACACGCATCATAGTCCAGACACTACTGTGACCTAAGTGGCGGTGGGACTATAAACTATGAGATTACACACATCATAGTCCAGACACTACTGTGACCTAAGTGGCGGTGGGACTATAAACTATGAGATTACACGCATCATAGTCCAGACACTACTGTGACCTAAGTGGCGGTGGGACTATAAACTATGAGATTACACGCATCATAGTCCAGACACTACTGTGACCTAAGTGGCGGTGGGACTATAAACTATGAGATTACACACATCATAGTCCAGACACTACTGTGACCTAAGTGGCGGTGGGACTATAAACTATGAGATTACACGCATCATAGTCCAGACACTACTGTGACCTAAGTGGCGGTGGGACTATAAACTATGAGATTACACGCATCATAGTTTAGACACTACTGTGACCTAAGTGGCGGTGGGACTATAAACTATGAGATTACACGCATCATAGTCCAGACACTACTGTGACCTAAGTGGCGGTGGGACTATAAACTATGAGATTACACGCATCATAGTCCAGACACTACTGTGACCTAAGTGGCGGTGGGACTATAAACTATGAGATTACACGCATCATAGTCCAGACACTACTGTGACCTAAGTGGCGGTGGGACTATAAACTATGAGATTACACGCATCATAGTCCAGACACTACTGTGACCTAAGTGGCGGTGGGACTATAAACTATGAGATTACACGCATCATAGTTGTAGTCATCATCCTGCATAAAAGTTGCTGCAATAGGTCTACAAATACCCTGAAGTAAAACAATTACATAAACTTTAAAGTCATTTTGATTACAGTAGTATATGACTAAACCAGGAAAAACTTTTTGAGTGTTTGTTTCGGTAGTTTAAAGCTGTGTAAACCGACTTTGTTATAGGTATGACACGCCCGCGCCGGCATGGAGCTGTGTTTGGAATGCGGATGATCGTAACTACTTCTACACTGGTCTACAGAACGGACTGGTTATGGAGTTTGATATTCGTAATACAGAGGAAGCGGTGCGAGAGTTCAACACCGAGGGGAGCCGGTCTCCCGTCAATTCTTTGTTGTATATACAGGCTGATATGAGGGCAGAGTTCAGGTATGTCTTTTTTTCTTTTGTTTCAGTGTAAAACAGTCCTGAACTCAAGATTTTGTTCCCACATGTTTTTTTACTCCCAAAGGGAGGCATGTAGTAATCGCACTGTCTGTTTGTCCATCCATTCATCCTTTTGTCCGAAACACATGTCTCAGCCATAACTTCGAAAGCACTGAAGGGTTTACATGAAACTTCACAAATGTTAACCATAATTAGAAGGTGTGTTGTATGCAAGAAACGGGTCCGTACCTCAAAGGTCAAGGTCACACTTCAAAATAAATGAGTAAAAAAATCAAAATCGGGGACATTCGTCACTGTGGACATTTCTTGTTGACTTCAGTAAAAGCTTATAAACTATTGTCAAATTGGCCCCATGCCTGGAATTCACCAACGATTCTTCAAACTATTTTTAGACTTGAGCTCAAGTACTGAAAATTCGTTTACAGATATTTCCTTGACCTTTAAAGATAAAGTCGTAAGAAGTTGCTATTTATTAGTATGCATCATATTTATACATAGCAACTTGTTATGAATGTTTATTCTGTAAACTTATAGAAATATATTTGATTGAAATTTGCATACTTAAGTTTAAGTCTAAGAATATTCTCAAGAATGGTTGGTGAATTCAAGACCACAGGCCTTGATCTTTTGTTGCAGGAACTTCTTTTCTTGTGCAAATATTTTTATCCCAAAGCTTTTCGAAGAAAAAGCGGAGATCATGTATTGTCTCCGTCCGTGCATCCGTTCAAGATGAAATTCACTTCTCTTACACAGGTAAAGCTATGGACTTTTTTGGAGTTATGATTCAACTCCTGGGAGTGTGAGGAGGGGAGGGGGTGATCATGTTATTGTCTCCACCCGTGCATCCGTTCAAGATGGAATTCACTTCTCTTACACAGATAAAGCTATGGACTTAATACTTTAGGATTTGATTGACCTAGGTCTAGGGATGTGTACAAAAGTTTTGGAGTTATGATTCAACTCCTGGAAGTGGGGAGGGTGGTGGTTACATACAAATCCAATAACTCCTTAATGGTATAACATAGTGATATGAAATTGTGTGTGTGTGTTGTCTTTCTCAAGTTATAAAACATAAGACGGGTTTTGAATGGGAAAACTAGGTCATACCCTGGGGGTTACACATGATGGGGTGGGCAGGGTCAAAAATTATTTTTACACTATAGCCATATGTACACTTACTGGGCAGGAACAGATGGATACAACCATCCAACCGGCATTGGCACCAGGGACCCTTATAATAAGAGCCAGTTTAGCTTTATATAGAGCATCCACATGCCCTCTTGTTCTTTATTATTATTATTATTAATGATCGCTAACCCCTAGACTATCAAGTTTGCTCATTTGAAGTCCCTGGGGTCAAAGATGGCCATGCCCCTGGAGTCCAAAGTTTGTATATAGAGATTTTGCATGTTTTTACAGACTTACCTAAGGAAAGAATTAAAACATCTTCAATCGGCATTTGCGAGGAGACATTTTTTTCATCATTGCGAAGATCCTTAGGTGATCGATTCAGAGCCATTTTGGCCCTCTTGTTATACAGAGATTTTGCATGTTTAACATAGACTTTGAAAATATTTTTTGAAACTACAAGGCACAGAGCTCTCATATATTGCATGCAGTATAAGCTTATAGTCCTCAACCAAGTTTGTTCTATGGTGACCCTTGGGTCCAATATGGCCCCACCCTGGGGTCACAATTAGTTGTACATAGTTATATAGGAAAATCTTTAAAACATCTCTGAAACTACAAGAGCTAGATGTCTAATATTTTGCATGTAGCATTAGCCTATGGTCCTCTACAAAGTTTGTTCAAACAGTGACCCCGGTGTCAAATTTGGCCACAGCCCTGGATCACATGTATTACATAGAGTTATACAGGAAAATCATTAATCGGTCCGTTCGTTCGTTTCCGTACGAAACAATCATGTTTCAGCCATCACATAAGTACTGAAGGGAATTGCATGAAACTTCACGAAAATGTTAATCACAGTAAGAAGGTGTGTTGTGGGCAAAGTCAGGTCTGTACCTCAAAGGTCAATTGAATTGGGTTTTAAGGCGCACCAACACATTAAAGGTTATATGGCACCTAATCAAAGGTCACATTAGGAGGTCATAGGTCAAAGAGCCCTTTCGGGGGCATTCGCACTTAACATGACATGTCTTGTTTTTGTAGTGGATTGTTTCGAACACGTACATGCTGATTATATTCCATTCAAAGTCGACCTTATTTTTGGGGTGTTAAAATTTTGCGAGGCATCTGCGTTTGCAGACACATTTCTGGTTCATTTATCTCCCATTTGAAGAGGTATAGAAAACCAGCTTTTGGCGTGAAACAACTTTCACTTTCGTTTTCCTATTTCTCTTTTGAAAATACAATTTAAAATATTAAATACTGAAAGGCAATAATTAACCATTTCTGTTGATGTTTTCATTGTTAGCTCGCCTGAACAGAAAGCTAAAAGTGAGCTACTGAGCTACTATGACTGCTTTTTGTCCGTTCGTCCATCTGTTTAGCAAAAGTAAACTTCTCAACAGCTTTTATCTATTTCATCTTTAAAGATTGTTTATATGAAGAGAAATTTCTCTTTTTCTGATGACATATTATGTCAGGTGTATAATTAAAAACAAGTAGTCGAGCTGCGTTGTTCTCATACACCTCTTGTGGTTTATAGATGGCAGTGACCGAGTCAGTACTTCAGTTATACAAGAAAAACTGACATACTCCATGAAATAATTTAAGGAAAACATTATTAATCCATTCAATGTGAAACAATGGTAAGCTAGTATTTAACTGTATTTACTATTAGAAAAATGTGCCAATGATAATTAATGTAGTTATTTCTCGTACTAGATCTGGTGGACTGATGATTGGGCAGTTAGACAGGGTGTCGTTCTTTGAAAGTTTACCAAATAACCAACACAGACTGCATATACTTCCCCTGGAGGGTAGTCTGACAAGCCTTCACGGCGAGCGTAATACCAGACACATCCTGGCCAGCTACCGCTCGACTGCGCGCCACCCGACCATCCGCCATCAGCTGTGTGAGCTAGTTTGTCGGAACATTAGTGCCAACCCTACTGTGATTGACAACGTGTGTAGTTGTAACGTGGTCCACACATTTCACGGTGGACGGACACAAACAGTCCTCTCCAAGACCATCGTACTTCAGCATCCAGGAGACGACAATAGGCTGCTCATTTGTGCAGGGGATGAGAGTAACAACTGTGTAAGTATACCACAGTACAGGGGATGAGAGTAACAACTGTGTAAGTATACCACAGTACAGGGGATGAGAGTAACAACTGTGTAAGTATACCACACAACAAGCCGCCACTCACAGTACAGGGGATGAGAGTAACAACTGTGTAAGTATACCACACAACAAGCCGCCACTCACAGTACAGGGGATGAGAGTAACAACTGTGTAAGTATACCACAGTACAGGGGATGAGAGTAACAACTGTGTAAGTATACCACAGTACAGGGGATGAGAGTAACAACTGTGTAAGTATACCACACAACAAGCCACCACTCACAGTACAGGGGATGAGAGTAACAACTGTGTAAGTATACCACACAACAAGCCACCACTCACAGTGCAGGGGATGAGAGTAACAACTGTGTAAGTATACCACACAACAAGCCGCCACTCACAGTGCAGGGGATGAGAGTAACAACTGTGTAAGTATACCACACAACAAGCCACCACTCACAGTGCAGGGGATGAGAGTAACAACTGTGTAAGTATACCACACAACAAGCCACCACTCACAGTGCAGGGGATGAGAGTAACAACTGTGTAAGTATACCACACAACAAGCCGCCACTCACAGTGCAGGGGATGAGAGTAACAACTGTGTAAGTATACCACACAACAAGCCACCACTCACAGTGCAGGGGATGAGAGTAACAACTGTGTAAGTATACCACACAACAAGCCGCCATTCACAGTGCAGGGGATGAGAGTAACAACTGTGTAAGTATACCACACAACAAGCCACCACTCACAGTGCAGGGGATGAGAGTAACAACTGTGTAAGTATACAACACAACAAGCCGCCACTCACAAAACTATTTTAAATGCGCTGGCATATTCTGTAGAACTTTTTTTTTATCTGTAAAGTGTATGGATCACATTAGAAAATACTCAGGGCCTCAGTTCAAATAATGTTTATTTTGCCTTTTAATCAGTCGGGCATTATAGACCTGGGTCAGAGTTCTCCACAGGTCGATTAAGCACAGAAAGCACAAAGCACCTGCACTTGACTTTTCAAAAAAGCATGTCGCTGTGCTATATAGCCATACTTAGACATTTAGTTAACAAGTCAAATATGAATCTTTAACCTAAATCTTGAAATCACATCTGTTGTGGTTTGGTTTACATACAACTCAGGCAAATAACAAAATGCAAGGTGTTATCCTGTGACTGATTGATAGGTGTTCATTAGGCAATATGCGGTCATCAGCCGAGTGTGTTATTATCATTATTATTATCGTCAACCCTACCCGTACAGTTTATACAGTCTAGTTATGAGGTATGCTCACTACTTGGCATTTTTTGTAAATGTTAAATCTGACCAATTTTAAAATGTTAACAGATACACAAAATAATTCAAGCAATAAGACACAAAAACAGGATGATTTTATTAAAGGATTTACAGCAATTAACGATTTATGGTATTGGTGATTATTATTATCGTCACCCCTACCAGTACAGTCTAGTCATGAAGTATGCACACTTCTTGGCATTTTGAGCTTGACTTGGAAGAATAGTGAGAGCTATCCTACTCACCACGGCATCGGCGTCCCCAGCTTCACCTTAAAGTTTGTGTGCAATTGATTTATAACTTCAATACTACTGAAGCTATTGCATTAAAACTTTATACTAATGTTTCCCATCAAATTCTGCACCTTATCCAACAATCCCCATAACTCTTCCTTGCATTTGATAAAGTTATGGCCCTTTGATTGTCATGTCTTTACCTTTAAGTTTTTGTGCAATAGATTTATAACTTTAAAACTACTCAAGTTATTGCATTAAAACTTTATGCTAATGTTTACCATCAAATTCTGCACCTTATCCAACAATCCCCATAACTCTTCCATTCATTTTGACAAAATTATGGCCCCTGAATTAGAAACTTTATTTTTCAGGATCTCGCCCCGGGGGTCACAAGAGGTAAAATATGAGGGTGTGGATGGGCCCCCTAAGTCATAATTTAGTAACCGTTGAGATCCCCACCCTATAACCATACATATACTTATTGGACATGAACAGACAGATACAACCATCCAACCAGCATTGACACCGGGTTGCTTCCCCACCCCTGGGGACATAGCCCCTCGGTCATAACTTGGAAACCATTGAGATCCCCACCCTATAACCATATATACACTTATTGGGCATGAACAGACGGATACAACCACCCAACGAGCGTAGACCCCGGACTCCTTCCCCACTCCTGGTGACATAGCCCCTGGGTCACAACTTGAAAACCGTTGAGATCCCCACCCTATAACCATATATACACTTACTGGGCATGAACAGACAGATATAACCATCCAACCAGCATAGACCCCGGGCTCCTTTACCACCCCCTGGGGACATAGCCCCTCGGTCATAACTTGGAAACCATTGAGATCCCAACCCTATATCCATATATACACTTACTGGGCATGAACAGATGGATACAACCACTCAACCAGCATAGACCCCAATCTCCTTCCCCAACCCTGGGGACATAGCCTCTGGGTCATAATTTGCAAACCATTAAGATCCCTACCCTATAACAATATATACACTTACTGGGCATGAACAGACGGATACAACCACCCAACGAGCGTAGACCCCGGACTCCTTCCCCACCCCTGGTGACATAGCCCCTGGGTCACAACTTGAAAACCGTTGAGATCCCCACCCTATAACCATATATACACTTACTGGGCATGAACAGACAGATATAACCACCCAACCAGCATAGACCCCGGGCTCCTTCACCACCCCCTGGGGACATAGCCCCTTGGTCATAACTTGGAAACCATTGAGATCCCAACCCTATATCCATATAAACACTTACTGGGCATAAACAGACGGATACAACCACTCAACCAGCATAGACCTCAATCTCCTTCCCCAACCCTGGGGACATAGCCTCTGGGTCATAATTTGCAAACCATTAAGATCCCTGCCCTATAACAATATATACACTTACTGGGCATGAACAGACATAAACAACCAGCATACACCCTGAACTCCTTCCCCACCCCTGGTGACATAGCCCCCGGGTCATAACTTGTAAACCGTAGAGATCCCTACCCTATAACCATATATACACTTACTGGGCATTAACAGACGGATACAACCATCCAACCAGCGTAGACCCTAGGCTTCTTCCCCACCTTTGTGGACCTAGCTCCTGTGTCAAACTTTACAAATAATTTGATATTTTTATCTCGACTGTTTGAAGGATTTTATGGGCTCTCTTTGGTCACAAATTGCATTTATGTGTTCATAGGCTCTTAGCATCAGGTTAATGTTTATGTCCGCATTTCTTAACATGTAAATAACTTCAACATTTTTTATCCAATCATCATCAAACTTACATACTTTATTATAAATGGGACGATGATCGTATCTGTTGAGTTCAAGATCATTGGATGAAAGGTCAAAGTCAAATGCATTTACATAATACTTATTTTTCATCTGTTGTATTACGCTGTGTGATATAAATATTGTTTAATACATCCAGTACACTGAAATGAATAAACATATTGTTAAACTTTAACTCCAAATGAATTTGTTTTCTTTTTGACTTTACATTAATTTTGTCTGATGCATTCAACATTGCATAATTACACAAATACGTTGAACTTCAAATATGCATATATTCTTCAAATGTTCAACTTATAAAAGTTGCATTATGTATCCTTTGAAAGGGTTATTATGAAATTATCTCTGTGTCATCACAGAAAAATTGTTATCCTTGATTTAATGAAAATTCCAATGTTTTCCTTCTTGACAAATCCAGCTCGCCCTTTGTTTTCATTTTTTTTTTTCTGATGGTATGCCGGGTGTATCATTTCTTGTTCTCTGAAAATTCGAAAATAGTCGAGCTACGCTGTTCTCTGACAGCTCTTGTTTGTAAATGTCAGTATTTGGTAGTCTATAAGTTGTAAATGTCAGTATTTGGTAGTCTATAAGTTTTATATTCAAGTGTTTGGTCAGTCTTTTCTCAAATTTCAAATGTACACGTTTCTAAACCTACTGAAGATGAGGTATATATATATAATTTACATATTTTGAGAATCCAAACTCTGTGCACACAATATAAATGGCTTTAACCACTTGGACCAAACCACAAAACTGGAGCATCGAATTAAGAGTTACCAATTCATAATTCATTTTACGCATATTCAATCACAGGTATTTTAAAACTCTACTTTTAATAGGCACATACACATTATTATATAATCTAAGCACCTGGCTAGTTTTGATACACAGTTTTGTAGTGTAATTTTGATTTTATTTGGCAGGCTAGTTTGTTTAACACAAGTTTACGTTTACATGCCAGCAGTAAGTTCATACTATTAAGTATATCAGCATGTTACATGCCAGCAGTAAGTTCATACTATTAAGTATATCAGCATGTTACATGCCAGCAGTAAGTTCATACTATTAAGTATATCAGCATGTTACATGCCAGCAGTAAGTTCATACTATTAAGTATATCAGCATGTTACATGCCAGCAGTAAGTTCATACTATTAAGTATATCAGCATGTTACATGCCAGCAGTAAGTTCATACTATTAAGTATATCAGCATGTTACATGCCAGCAGTAAGTTCATACTATTAAGTATATCAGCATGTTACATGCCAGCAGTAAGTTCATACTATTAAGTATATCAGCATGTTACATGCCAGCAGTAAGTTCATACTATTAAGTATATCAGCATGTTACATGCCAGCAGTAAGTTCATACTATTAAGTATATCAGCATGTTACATGCCAGCAGTAAGTTCATACTATTAAGTATATCAGCATGTTACATGCCAGCAGTAAGTTCATACTATTAAGTATATCAGCATGTTACATGCCAGCAGTAAGTTCATACTATTAAGTATATCAGCATGTTACATGCCAGCAGTAAGTTCATACTATTAAGTATATCAGCATGTTACATGCCAGCAGTAAGTTCATACTATTAAGTATATCAGCATGAATGGCATTCACCTACTTTTTGCACTTCATTAATTTACATCGAAGTTTTAAGTAAGTTTTTGATACATTGAAGTTTTGCATAAGTTTTTTATTAAAGTCCATTACTCAGATAAATGATAATAGCTGATTTCCATGGTTCCCTTCTACTGATCCTTGACTTTTCATGGGCCCCATGTGGTTCCCGGGCAAAGAATAGGGCCAGTGCATATCCCGTTAGAGGGGTAGGCAGAGGGGTAGACCCCCCACCCCCACAAAAATTATGTTCATTTTATCATTTTTTGTTCATTAAAGGTCTTCATCATGCCCCTGCATTGTTTCAGGTGCCATCTTGCTCAAATTGCTAGAGCAGTGGCAGAAAAACAATAAACATGGCTACAGCATAAATGGAGTGTCTACAATAGAATTTGCAGCAACTCTGCAGTTCTGCAGGTGAGAAGGTTCTAGGCCCATTCTCCATATTTTATCTCGATTTAAATGGAGGATGAGCCTGGCATGTTCATTCCTGTTAGGCGCCATATAACCTTTCATGTGTTGGTGCGGCTTAAAACCCAATTCAGTTCAACTGACTTTTCATGGAAATTGTAATATATAATCCATATTCAACTGCAGGTGCATATATGGGACTCGAGTACCGGACAGATGACCCAGAGACTGATCACAGGGGGTATAACTGTTGACATGTGTACATTCGACATCAACAACACGGTCTACCTGGCCGCGCTCACTGATAAACAGTGCAAGGTGTTCAAGTGGACATGAATGGTGCTTTATCTGACCTCGCTCACTGATAAACAGTGCAAGGTGTTCCAGTGGACATGAATGGTGCTTTATCTGACCTCGCTCACTGATAAACAGTGCAAGGTGTTCCAGTGGACATGAATGGTGCTTTATCTGACCTCGCTCACTGATAAACTGATAAACAAAGCAGGGTGTTCCAGTGGATATGAATGGGTCATCTGGTGGCACTCGCTGATAAACAGTGCAAGGTGTGACAATTGTTCCTTTATGGGACTATAATTGACATAAAGGTGCTAGCATCATGGATGGATGGATGGATCAAGGCTGATCCCAGTGAAATGATAACTTAGCTACAGTTTGTCACACACTTTAAAATAAATTGTGAACATGACCAGGAGAAGTGGTCTTTTAATTGCTGTACTCTCTATTCAGCTACTGTCCATTACAGTTTATAAGTGGGCCAAACCTTCAGTACAGGACATGTTCCAAGGTGAGCATCTAAGCAGGTTTGATTATAGATGAGATTGTAGGATTAGTGAAAACTGAGCAAGTACTGTGTTGTGGACGGACTAGTGATCACGATGAGGAGTGAACATAGTAACTGGGTGCAGTAATATGTTTACAAGTGGCTAAGTTGGTTTTAAGGGCTATTCCATTAAAACATACATGGGACCCCAGGAAGGAACACCCACTCGTAGATGCAAAATTGTGTTTAAAGAATTCGGAAAATAGGGTTCACCCATAGATGTTTATTAAATTGCCTTCCTGGGGTCCCGGGTATGTTTAAATGGAATAGCCCTAAATGGAACGTCCGTTTTGTGTTTAACTGTTGAAGATGGATATCTAGCATGTATTTTCACAATATACCAAATATAAACTCAGTAACAAGGGCAATAGTAGGCATTTTTGTATAATTTGAGTTTTTGATAAAATTTAATATGGTGTTATATAATGTGAGAGTGAATGAACATGATTTTTGAGATGGAGTAGCCTCCATTTGTATGATGTGAGATGGAGTACCTGCATTTGTGTGGTGTGTGATGGAGTACCCTCCATTTGTGTGATGGAGTACCCTCCATTTGTGTGATTGAGTACCCTCCATTTGTGAGATGGAGTACCCTCCATAAGGACCATTTGTGTGATGTGTAATGTGTGATGGAGTACCCTCCATTTGTGTGATTGAGTACCCTCCATTTGTGAGATGGAGTACCCTCCATAAGGACCATTTGTGTAATGTGTGATGGAGTACCCTCCATTTGTGTGATGTGTGATAGAGTACCCTCCATTTGTGAGATGGAGTACCAATGGGCTTTCACATATGAAGTGTTCAGAAGTATATTTAGCATGTATTAAATGTATCTCATAGATAAGTAGAATAGAATAGAGAATTAGAAAACAGGCAATAATGGGATTGCATGTTAATAATCAGTTATACTTTATAGGCTTTTGACATGCAATTATTTCGTTTTTGTGCATTTTCCGAACACAGATTTTATGCCTAGTAAAAGTGCCTCAAAAGCTTAAATTGCAAATTGTTTGAAATTCATTAATATTTGTAAGTTTGTGGTATTCTTTAGCAGGGTAAAATCATGTGAGATTGAATGTATGTGGGTATTGCCAGAACTGCTGATAAACCCGACTCATATGTGTGCAGTTATATGCAAGTATAACGTAAATTTTGATCTGTTAAAATATTATTTTATTATTTTAACAGTTTATTATGAAGTAATTTCATAACTTTCTGTTTGTTTTTTTAATTTTCAATTTATTTCATGTATAAGTTTCATATGTGGCACTTATGTAAATACATTTAATAAGAATGTTTTAATAAGAATGTGGAACACATGGCACATAACATGTCTCTTATGTATATAATTCTTTTAAAATTTGATAAATGATAAAAAACGTACAGTAAGCTTGTAAATGTGTACATAGTAGACCCAAGGATGTATTCATTCAAGTGAAGACTGTTGTTATGCCTTCATTAAACATTTACTGTGATAAATTACAATGGTACTTTGAATGTGTTCTTTTTTTTTATCAACACACCATCAATAAGAGTTTTAAATTAAATTGTGTTTTACAACCATATAATAAGGTTAAGGATATTAGAAAAGGATTTAAAAAGAAGAAAACGGAGAGAAAGGGAACCAGATTCTTGTGTGCGACACCTCATTGTGACAATATTTGTTTCATGAAATTACTCTCAGTACTTTATTTTGTTTTATTACATTTTCATTGGTGAAAGTTTGGGATTTCTCAGTGAAAGAATATTCATAATCGCTAAATATTATTAACTAATACCGAACACAAAAATAACTAACCGCGGCGCTGAGTTATGACAACACAGTGGTGCTGACGTCGACGTCATCCCCCGATAACATTCAAAAACGCAAATAATTTTGGTTAAAATCATGCATAAACTGATTTAAAATGTAATAAATAGATTATTTGACTGCTGTGTTCCATTATAGGGAGATCCTTCACTTGATGGTAGATGTGTTTTGTTTTTTCACTCACTCGCATACGCTCGTTCGTGAAAAGAACCACACGTCTACCATCTCATGAAGGATTTCCCTATAATCGATCCCAGCAGTAAAATAATCTCTTTAAATAATAAGTTGGCTCATTTGACCGCCAAGTATGACCTTGACCTTAGACATACTTAACCTGGTTCCTGTGTGTGACACACCATCTCGTGATAAACATTGGTGTGAAGTTTCATGAAATTTCTTTTCAGTACTGTGAAAGTCATGTCTGAGACACGATTTTGAATCTGTTTACATCCAAACCTTTGAGGTACGGATCTGTTTCTTGCGTAAATTTGTGTGTACTTGCAAAGTTATGACCGAGACGCGATTGTTTTGGATAAGGTGCGATTACTATATACCCCCTTCCTCCTTCAAAGGCATATTAAGGGCCATAACTCTAGTAATACAGATTAGATTTTTATGCCAAACTGATGTACACATCTTGGCATCATATTGAAGCATCCCGTGTAATTTCCAAAACTGGGAGGGGTAGGTAGACGCAAGACATTTTTAAGTAAAATTTGAAGAAAAAGGGCCATAACTCCAGTAACGCGATATGTTCTCTCACCATTTGAAAGTGGTGGATAAGGAAAAGTTTGTTCCATATAACAGTGGTACACATAATTGAGACTGGGTTCTGGTTGTATAAAATGATAACACACACAAGAATAGTCTTGCCATTTATTTTGCCAATGAGTTGTGAACAGAAAGTGATTAAAATAGTAACATGAACATGTTTGCTACTCGTTTTTTTTTTTGTGAAAAGCATTTCCTAGGTAAACAATATGACCTTGACGTTTGTCCTACCGACAGAAAAAAAAGATGCTCTTGATTTCAGGTCAAATAATGACCTTGACCTTTGACTCACTATCCATAAAATCAATAATGGTCGTTGTTGCATCACTACTATTTGTAAAATTTCAAGATTGTATGTAAAATTGTATATAAATCATAGCACATAAGGCATTTTACAGAAACGGTGTCACTGTGATCTTAAACTTTGACCTACCAACCCCAAAGTCATTGTTTTACCATGGATACTAATTCTACAACACTTCAAAATTGTATGGCTATTAGTTTACAAGTTAAGGAAAGTCTTTCTCAGGATTGGGTCATGGTCAGGTCAGTGTCCTTGATGACCTACTGACCTCAAAAGCAATAGGGTTTCTTCTCATCAAGGACAATGTACCTTGGAGTTGTTGTACTTCGGGGTGGTTGTGTGGAATGTCATGAGGTCATGGTGACCTTTGACCTACTGCACCCAAAAGCAATAGGGTTTCTCCTCACACCAATGGTAAAGTAGCTATGAAGTTTGATGAGGATAGATGTTACACTTTGAAAGTTGTCATGCAGAAAGCATATTTCCATGTGTTACCGTGACCTTTGACCCCAAACCAGTAGGGTTCCTCTCATCAAGGGCAAGTTTCATGAGGGTGGGTTTTCGAAGTAATTGCATGGAATTACTGACAGACGGACATACAACCCCAAACCTGAACAAGTCGTGTTGTTTAAACGGGCATATATTAAAAATAATGATGAAGATGATTTGGTATCCAACATTGCACCAACACAAAAAGGTAAGATGGCGTCAACTTGGAGAAATAGCTTATTAACAGAATGTGACTAAAATAGCAATAATAAATAATCGTGATACTGACTTTGGGCTTAATGCTGCACCAACACAAAAATGTTGTACAGTGCCAACAGTAGCCCACCCTGAAAGAACAATATACAGGGCCTAGAACCTGCAGTTACACAATATACAGGGCCTAGAACCTGCAGTTACATCAATTACTGGTCCAGGCACACGAGCCATGTGGTACCCTGAACTATGTAACGAAAATACATTACTAAGAGTGACAAAATGAAGATGACGCCATTTTGGAGGAGTTGAATTGGGCTTTTACAGCACACCAACACAAAAAGGTTATATGGCACGAACAGGAATGAACATTCCAGGCCCACTTTCCAATTACATAGATAAAAATATCCAAAATGAGCCTAGAACCTTCTCACCTGCAGAACTGCAGAGTTGCTGCAAATTCTACTGTAAACACTCCATTTTTCTCCGGAGCCACCATCACTGTTTTCCGCCACCACTCAAGTATCACTTGAAACAATACAGGGATGACGATGAAGACCTTTAATGAACATTTCAGGGGGATTTTACCTCTGCCTGGATAAGCAGTGGCCCTATTCTAGCCCAGGAACCACATGGGGGCCCCTTTTGGAGGAATTCTTCCCCTTTGATATCAGTATCCATGAGCAGATAAGAGGCAAGAATAATAATTGTTCATGGTCTTGTAAGCAGGAACAGTTTTATGGCAAATGGCCATTCGCATCATCTCCAGCCATGAGTAAACAACGTGGTTGTGTTCTACAGTAGGAGTCTTAGCCTCGACTGTCGGATGGGACTGTACACCAGGATGTTGCGTGTATTGGAGCCTATCAATGAGCCATAGGAATCTATTGTTAGCAAGAGCAGGGCAGGTTCCCTGATACCTACAATTTATTCCCCTCTCTCTGCATCAGCTCTAAATAATCTATAGTATGTTAAAGAGCTACTGAACAACAAGTAAACCGCCTTTCGTCATTTCTATATTTTTTCAAATCACTGGTACTCCGATTTTAAATTTCCCTGACCAGTCAAAAAAACCACTAACCTTTCCTTGACCTTAAAAAACGCCTAAACTTCCCCGAACAATGGGTATCCTGAGGCTCCAATGTAAAGTGAGTTGATTGAGGCAACATCACCAATACTGTATACCTTTCGCCATTCGTATGACTCAACACTTTCTCACGAGTCGAGCTTCCAGTGGGATTCAAACCCTACCATAGCTTTGGTACATGTTTATGTACATTTAGCAATGACTACTCTTGAGACCAAGAGGATGGGCTTTAACGCAGATATTTGCAGATCAAAACATATCTGCACAGTACAAGAGTCATTTGTCATTTAAAATGTGAATGGTTTGGTTGCAGACAATAATTTATTATACACAAAGCTCATGTGAATGAGTGAATTATTCAATAAATACACAAACACAACATATAGGGCACAACAAACATCCATAACACCATAATCAAATGCCATTCAAAGATTACTGGACAACATTAAGAAAGTTTTATTTTCACAAAATCCACATCTTATCTTCACTCATACAACAAGATATGTTTCGCTGTTTTGTCATCCAACAGGTAAAATCTCATAAGAAAATGAAGCAAACAACATTAAATATTGAAAAGAAGCAGTCCAAACAAAAATGCAAATTAAAAAAATGTAGGAATAACTCGGAATGAAGTTACAAAATGTGAATACCCGACTCCTGATTCTTGTATAGGGTGATAGACTACACAGTGGGTTATTGTTTTTAGGATTCACCAACCATTCATTTCATAAAATAAAAAATATGAAACGCCCTTCATGCATGAATAAACAATTAGATTGCAACCCACCCAGATACAGTTCATTCTGGAATCACCCTTTTGCTGAGGGCTGTTTTAGTAAAACATTAGTCCTCCCTTGGGGACGGCACGTTTATAAAACATCTCTTCGATAGTTGTATAGTGTCCTGGAGATTCTGTACTGCTTCTGATGGTGAAAGGTTGCAAAAAAAAAAATTCACTTCTGTTTCTACAAAATTGGTAATTGAATACAGAGCTTTAGATTTGCCTGTATCTTGGGTTGATATGTCAAGTCGCCCCAGGGGTGGTGGATGGGGTAAACATTCTTTAACCTTAAAGTGCCTTCCCCACGGAGAATGTTTTACTGGAACAGTCCTGATATGGTTTGTTACAATTTAAACAACATCTACATAACTACAACCTTGGGGATATTTGTTGTTAGACGGGTAATATGAATGAAGTAGATGAACACTTATTATGGTATTTAAATAATGGTCAGTTTCTGTACCACATTACATGAAATAATGGTGAGTCAAGACCTGACCCCAAAACCTCATATCGAAAATTCAATTAGGGCTATTCCACTGAAACATACCCGGGACCCCAGGACGGCAATTTAATAAAAATCTATGGGTGAACCCTATTTTCCGAAATGTGGTTTTTAAACGAATTTGGCATCTATGCATGGGCGTAATTTTCAGGATCGCGATATTTTCACACACCGCAATAAAAATGGCAGCGAACGCTGCCCGGACAATCTCGGGACAATCAAACTTTTACTAAAATCCAACTAGAAGTCTTGTTTTATTGTGTTTAACATATTTGTTGAAAATCAAAAAATTCTCTCCCTTGATTAAGTTCATCAATTTGAAAGCGCGCATTTCATTGGTTGATTGCATTATTTAAACCAATCGCATTACAGCTTTCATATTGACATTGAATGGTCACGCAAATTTGTCACGTTGGACAGAAGCAGAAAGATCACTCGAATATTAATAGTTTGAATGGTGATTTCATTTTCATGTTCTTATTTTTCGATGAACTTCTGTATAATCTTTTTCTATTTTAGCAAGTCTGTATCACAAAACACTTAACGATGAATGCTTATTCACAAATGCAAGCAGCTAAATAACACCTGGAACGCGCACCTGTTTGGATGGTTTAATTTGCGGGACCCGGTATGGTTTTTGACGTGATTCGCGGCGCGATCATAAAACTGTAAAGGAAAATATTGTTTTTGTTATATGATGCAATGGATAAATTAAAAGAAAATAAAGGAAAATAGAACTTCATCATTTTTTTTAACCTATTTAAGTGGGGCTAACATTTTTTTAGAAAGTTACTTTCCATTGTTTGTATGTTGTATGTTAAAATCATTTCTAGATTCAATACCCGATTGATATTAATTATACCTGAAGCATACATTTTAATAAAAGTTTTCTCTTTAAAAACATTCCCTTAAGAAAATCATGCTCTTTTTCCCCAATTTTGACAATCTCGTACTTCTTTTTCCCAAAATCAGCCGGCCTAGCACTTTTGCCAATTTGCTGACTGGGGCTAGAACCACTTACGTTCTTCAAGCAGTTGTCATGTTTGTATGTAGTTCATATGTAAATATATAGGTAGTTCAATATAAATAAATAAAATCTATGGGTGGGTGTATTTTAGCCAACTTAAATTCTATAGGTAGGTCTTGCAAACTCCATTTTGCATCTATGGGTGAGTGGTCAATTTCAAAAGTGCCTTCCTGGGGTCCCATGTATGTTTTAATGGAATAGCCCTTAATTAACTTTCCTATTTTATTCATTTTCCTGCTGCAAAAACTAATTTCCATCTCAAATGTCTTGGACTCGGAGAAACTTCATTCGAAAACTCAAAAAAGAAATTTAACTTTGAAGTCGGGTTTGAGAAGCACAGATCAGCTGTGTAGAAATGCTAGTCTGTGTCAATTTCACAAGATCAGGATCATGATGCAGCTGTGGCCCCTTTCTGCAGCTCCACCTATCTGGATCACGATGCAGCTGTGGCCCCTTCTGCAGCTCCACCTAACTCCTGAGATTTACAAAAATCCTTGTACTTCTTTTCTTGTGCCTCGTATAGTTTGGTTAACTTCTTTAAAGCAGATTTTGGAAGCTCCTTTCCTTCAACATCATGAGTGGGCATACCCTGCAATACATTTTATTTTATGATAAGCAATGAAATACTGTATTTGATCATTGAAACAAATATGTTATTCACATTGTGAAATTAGAGTTTTATTTTCACAGTAGCTGCCGGGAATATCTTTTTAAAGGGGTTGATGCACTATTTTCGAACAGGATTTATTTAAAAGGACTTTGAAAAACTTGGAAAAAGCTGAAAGAATTTTCAAAATGTCATGAAAAATAAAGGAGATGTGACCTATTGAAAATTTGCAAAGAACATAAATGGAGGCGGCCATCTTTGAACGATGACGTCATCGCGCCGTTTTACCATATATGGCATATTGACAAAATGTATTTTAAAGCAAAGAAAACCACTGCAAATTGATTAAAAATAAATATAAAGATGTAAAATGTAGTATTATTTTTCATTTGCAGTGATTTTCTTTGCTTTAAAAGACATTTAATCAATATGCCATATATGGCAAAAAGGCACGATGACGTCGTTGTTCAAAGATGGCCGCCTCCATTATATCTCCTTTACTTTTCATGGCATTTTGATAATTTTTTCAGCTTTTTTCATGTTTTTCAGAGCCCTTTAAAATAAACTGTGTTTGAAAATAGTGCATCAACCCCTTTAAAAAAACAAGAGTTGCTTCCCTTGTATTACTTCCCTTCCAAATTGTTTGTAAAATAAAAATAAAAATGTGTTGTTTTGTTGTGAATACGACGAAATAAAATATGTTATTTATGACCAAACAACAAATATCCTCTATATGTTTTAAACTGTACACAAATATAATTTATCTCTTAAAACAACCAACTTTTGTGCAGGAAATTATTTGCACACAAAAGTAAATATCTTTTATTGTTTATTGCCTTATTTATATTAAAATGTCACAATATCTAAGATTCCGGGAAAAAATATTAAAATGTCACAATATCTAAGATTCCAAGAAAATATATTCAAATGTCACAATATCTAAGATTCCGGGAAAATTATCTGTAGTACAGAGCAAGTAATATGTATGTATATATATATATGTTGCTTTAACAATCTTTATGTCACATCTACTTGAAACAGTGAGCTCTATGCTTAACTTTATAGTTCAGCCACACTGGAATACCACGTCGTAGACACATAGCATGATACCCCACCCAGTCACATTATAGTGACACGGGCTGACCAGTCCTAGCACTCCCCTTTATATGCTGAGCGTCGAGCAGTGCTAACACTACCAATGTTATAAAGTCTTTGATATGACCCGGCCAGAGATTGTACCCATGACCTCCCACATGGGCGGCTAACGCTCTACCATTACACCACCGCTGCGGTTCAGAGAGTAACACATGGGTGGCTAACGCTCTACCATTACACCACCGCTGCGGTTCAGGGAGTAACACATGGATGGCTAACGCTCTACCATTACACCACGGCTGCGGTTCAGACAGTAACACATGGGTGGCTAACGCTCTACCATTACACCACCGCTGCGGTTCAGAGAGTAACACATGGATGGCTAACGCTCTACCATTACACCACCGCTGCGGTTCAGAGAGTAACACATGGGCGGCTAACGCTCTACCATTACACCACCGCTGCGCTTCAGAGAGTAACACATGGGCGGCTAACGCTCTACCATTACACCACCGCTGCGGTTCAGAGAGTAACACATGGGCGGCTAACGCTCTACCATTACACCACCGCTGCGGTTCAGAGAGTAACACATGGGCGGCTAACGCTCTACCATTACACCACCGCTGCGGTTCAGAGAGTAACACATGGGCGGCTAACGCTCTACCATTACACCACCGCTGCGGTTCAGAGAGTAACACATGGATGGCTATTGCTCTACCAATAAATCATGTAGCATTAGCATTAGCCTGGTTCATAGAGCATCTCCCAAATAAGGGATGCTAGCCCATAAATTATGATCATTAGCATTAGCCTGAGTTAGCCCTGCAGAGAGATACACATCTAGATTTATGGTGCTAACCGAAGACAGACATAATGTCCCCAGTAACCAAGCTTGAATACTGGTACCTGTACAAAATTACAACACTCCCCTCTCCCAGGCTTCATCGTCCCCATTAAAACCTTAAATCCCTCTCTTTTAACAAGAAATCAGTACCAACATTCACACTAAATGAAAGAATGTCAAATTACATGTTTAATAAAGTAATAATCAAAGTTGTCTTGTGCAGAATATTCTTACAAAATAAAGCATGCAATATTTAGAGTAAATGAGTAAACGTTTACATTTAACGAAAGCAAATTCTTTGTAACATGCATTAAGCTTTACTTGAAATGAATGAACAGATTTGGTGTATGTTTAAAGAATAAAACAAAGCCTCAGGAAGCTATATAATAAATCCATGGTATACTGTGTGTTCCAATGTTCATACACAATCCTCAAGGCATAAACTTGCCACACTAGTAAACTGAGTCCTAATTCTGCACATTTAGTCCTAGACCTACACATAATTGTTCTCTGTATTTTTAAAACAATCACACAAGTGTTCATTTTTGGTTCCATTCTCACTATGTCCTGGTGCCATTTAAATTGAATGAAATTTGTTTAAGTAAAATAATGCAATTAATACACAAAATGACATTAATGATCTTATAAAGATGATATAATTTGGCACAATATTTCGCGTATTAAATTATTGTTAATGTTATCATAGTAATATCTGAAAAGGGAGACCATTAGATCACTTTTTAAATCCAATTTTTGTGAATATCACAAATTCTATACTTTGCGATCACACTATTAAATTCCCATTTAGTGAATATCACTTGTAAATTCCATATTTTGCGAATACCTTAATTAAGACACATCACAGCTTGGTATAGAAATATAAAAATATATTCTAAAACATAACTTTCAAGGAATATTGGGTGTACACAATATTCCTAATCCATTTTTTTTCCCCACAGAATTAATAGAATATTTTGGCACTACAAAAATAAAGAATATAATCCAGGCTAACCATCCACTCTGTTCAAGACTTAATCACAAAATGACCCCGACATTTTCTTGTTCATCATGAGTTCTAATGAACTTCCTTTGTCTATAAACGCTTAATGACAGAAGTTTAACAGTACTCCTATCTTAAGTTTGTATTGTCAACATTGAAATGGTTTATGTTGAACTCTGTCTCTGACTTCTGCGTGCCTCAAATTTATTGTAGTTTCCATCTTCAGGTGTTTGGAACTCAAAGTCGCTGCTAACAGTGACTTGACATGTTTATGCTTCATGGACCAGTCTGGCAAGCTGTTCTTATGATATGGTTTCAGTCTGTCATTGTGCACAACCTTTGCTTTTAAAGTTGGCCCCTTTCTTATCTCAAACCAAAAGTCACTTATTTTCCTGTGAACAATTTATTATCTAAATATAAGAGCACTTATTCTGGTGTCATAATCCCGTTTCCGCCATTTTGCGTGTTTTTTTCCCAAAGCCTTCCTTGCGATGTCATACGTATTGCATTTGTCTATGTATGCCTAAGTGTGCTCCAGTATTTTAGTCATGTGCTGAGACTAACACTTCTTTTCTCAAAACTCGAGGAAAAATTAACCCTCTTAACCCTCTTTATTGATCATAATGTATCGCTGTATCTCTTAATACACCATAAATCAATTCCAACAAGTCCCAATTTAACCACATATTTCGCACACTACTGGGAAATAACCTGCAACTGTGTCCCTTGGGGGTCGTTTACTGTCCGACTTGAGCCACTTAACAACAGGAGCAATATCAGGATCTTGGTGCTGAAGTTTTGTCATTCTTTCTGGTGAATAGTTAACTGTACAGAAATCGTTTAAGCTGCCTGACGCTGTGATGTTTGGGGTGCTGCATTTTTCGGACAATGAGCCATCAACTTTGTCAGAACTTATGCCATTTCTATTCTGCCCATTAACGTTACTTTCACGAGAAATGAAATTGCTGTCATATAATAATCATTTACTATCAGAACACTGTTGGATACACAATTGGCTCACGCCACAGCGACTAAATTCCTTGATTCTGAGTAATCCATTGTACAATGACACACTGCAATCCCACGTTCTTACAACAAGAAGTTGCAAAATAAGGAGTATCCCACTCCATAATTCACCTGACCTTAACTTCATTCTGGAAATCCTTGCAACTGACGATTTGTCCAAACTTTCAGTCCTCTGCACACTATCCTTTTCTAACAAGGGAACAACATCGTCAATTTGCGCAAAGTCTGCACCCATTACACGGTCAAATGAAACAAATCGTACATGTGTAGTCCATTGTTCATTAATCGTAAAGTTCGTTTAAAAGGGAGTTGTTTTACGGGCTTGTCATACTTATTGATAAACACTTTACACTTTCCACTTGTGTCCCTTGTAGTCATATTGAGTGTCATATGACCAAACATAAACATCATCTAAAGTTTCAAGTTCTAAACTCTGACCTGTGTTCTGCAAAAATCCACCTTCAGTACAAACAGAAGTTGCTTTTGTTCCAAACGAACATTCCGAAAATATACACAAACACATCAGAAGTAACATCAGGATTTTCATGGTGATTGTTACAAGTCCGAATTTCAAATATCTATTTTAAATGTTCCAGCAAAGTTTTGCTAAACTAATTTCCTCTTCAGAAATGTGTTAAAGTTCTTATCGCGACGCTGCCACCAGTTTTACAATGTCTTCACTTCAAAAGGTAGAAAGAAATATATAGTCCAATTCTATATTCTATAACTTTATTTCTACATGCTACCAACTATAATGGTGAATTAATATTTACAACAGTTTACTAATAATGATAGTGTCTCTCTCACATGACTACTGATCTCTTGTATCCAGGAAAAAGCCCCGAAGAAAAAGCCCCGAACAATGAAAACCCTCCCTTTTTATAAGGTCCCTTCCAAATAAGGGGTTAGCATGGTCGTAAATATTAGCATGCTAACTCATCAATCTTGTAGCATCTACAAATAAGGAATGCTAACACATAAATCATGTAGCATTAGCATTGGCCTGGTTCATAGAGCATCTCCCAAATAAGGGATGCTAACCCATAAATTATGATCATTAGCATTAGCCTGAGTTAGCCCTGTAGAGAGATACACATCTAGATTTATGGTGCTAACCGAAGACAGACATAATGTCCTCAGTAACCAAGCTTGAATACTGGTACCTGTACAAAATTACAACACATTACACCACCGCTGCGGTTCAGAGAGTAACACATGGGCGGCTAACGCTCTACCATTACACCACCGCTGCGGTTCAGAGAGTAACACATGGGCGGCTAACGCTCTACCATTACACCACCGCTGCGGTTCAGAGAGTAACACATGGGCGGCTAACGCTCTACCATTACACCACCACTGCAGTTCAGAGAGTAACACATGGGCGGCTAACGCACTACCATTACACCACCGCTGCGGTTCAGAGAGTAACACATGGGCGGCTAACGCTCTACCATTACACCACCGCTGCGGTTCAGAGAGTAACACATGGGCGGCTAACGCTCTACCATTACACCACCGCTGCGGTTCAGAGAGTAACACATGGCGGCTAACGCTCTACCATTACACCTCCGCTGCGGTTCAGAGAGTAACACATGGGCGGCTAACGCTCTACCATTACACCACCGCTGCGGTTCAGAGAGTAACACATGGATGGCTATTGCTCTACCATTACACCACCGCTGCGGTTCAGAGAGTAACACATGGGCGGCTAACGCTCTACCATTACACCACCGCTGCGGTTCAGAGAGTAACACATGGATGGCTAACGCTCTACCATTACACCACCACTGCAGTTTAGAGAGTAACACATGGGCGGCTAACGCACTACCATTACACCACCGCTGCGGTTCAGAGAGTAACACATGGGCGGCTAACGCTCTACCATTACACCACGGCTGCGGTTCAGAGAGGAACACATGGATGGCTAACGCTCTACCATTACACCACCACTGCGGTTCAGAGAGTAACACATGGGCGGCTAACGCTCTACCATTACACCACCGCTGCGGTTCAGAGAGTAACACATGGGCGGCTAACGCACTACCATTACACCACCGCTGCGGTTCAGAGAGTAACACATGGGCGATTAACGCACTACCATTACACCACCGCTGCGGTTCAGAGAGTAACACATGGATGGCTAACGCTCTACCATTACACCACCACTGCAGTTCAGAGAGTAACACATGGGCGGCTAACGCACTACCATTACACCACCGCTGCGGTTCAGAGAGTAACACATGGGCGGCTAACGCTCTACCATTACACCACCGCTGCGGTTCAGAGAGTAACACATGGGCGGCTAACGCTCTACCATTACACCACCGCTGCGGTTCAGAGAGTAACACATGGCGGCTAACGCTCTACCATTACACCTCCGCTGCGGTTCAGAGAGTAACACATGGGCGGCTAACGCTCTACCATTACACCACCGCTGCGGTTCAGAGAGTAACACATGGATGGCTATTGCTCTACCATTACACCACCGCTGCGGTTCAGAGAGTAACACATGGGCGGCTAACGCTCTACCATTACACCACCGCTGCGGTTCAGAGAGTAACACATGGATGGCTAACGCTCTACCATTACACCACCACTGCAGTTTAGAGAGTAACACATGGGCGGCTAACGCACTACCATTACACCACCGCTGCGGTTCAGAGAGTAACACATGGGCGGCTAACGCTCTACCATTACACCACGGCTGCGGTTCAGAGAGTAACACATGGGCGGCTAACGCTCTACCATTACACCACCGCTGCGGTTCAGAGAGTAACACATGGATGGCTAACGCTCTACCATTACACCACCGCTGCAGTTCAGAGAGTAACACATGGGCGGCTAACGCTCTACCATTACACCACCACTGCGGTTCAGAGAGTAACACATGGGCGGCTATCGCTCTACCATTACACCACCACTGCGGTTCAGAGAGTAACACATGGATGGCTAACGCACTACCATTACAACACCGCTGCGGTTCAGAGAGTAATACATGGAGGCTAACGCTCTACCATTACACCACCGCTGCAGTTCAGAGAGTAACACATGGGCGGCTAACGCACTACCATTACACCACCGCTGCGGTTCAGAGAGTAACACATGGCGGCTAACGGTCTACCATTACACCACCGCTGCGGTTCAGAGAGTAACACATGGGCGGCTAACGCTCTACCATTACACCACCGCTGCGGTTCAGAGAGTAACACATGGGCGGCTAACGCTCTACCATTACACCACCGCTGCGGTTCAGAGAGTAACACATGGGCGGCTAACCCACTACCATTACACCACCGCTGCGGTTCTGTGAGTAACACATGGATGGCTAACGCTCTACCATTACACCACCGCTGCGGTTCAGAGAGTAACACATGGATGGCTAACGCTCTACCATTACACCACCGCTGCGGTTCAGAGAGTAACACATGGGCGGCTAACGCTCTACCATTACACCACCGCTGCGGTTCTGAGAGTAACACATGGGCGGCTAACGCTCTACCATTACACCACCGCTGCGGTTCAGAGAGTAACACATGTGCGGCTAACGCACTACCATTACACCACCACTGCGGTTCAGAGAGTAACACATGGATGGCTAACGCTCTACCATTACACCACCGCTGCGGTTCAGAGAGTAAATTCAAGGGAAAGAACACCATTCGCAGTTGAACATCATCATCATCAATTTATCATCATCATCATCATCTCGTGTTTTATGAAGTACATGATCGTACGCGAGTCAGACAACCATCCCATATGTTACATGCACTTACCATGATCGTACGCAAGTCAGACAACCATCCCATAATCTTACATGCACTTACCCTGTCATCAAACCTGGAGTACTTGTCGGTCTGTTTAATGAACAGTTCCGATGGTGGTATCCGCTTCTGAGCATCCTTCTCTGCCTTGTCAGCCTCTGCTTTCTTCTTCTTCAGTTCCTTCTCCAGACGTTTGGCTTCCTCTTGCTGCAGACGACAGAAACAAGATTTCATCTTAATGATATTGTTAGGAAGGGCATTGCTGGGGAGAGAAAGGTTATATGTGAAGGAGGTGTGTTAAAAGGAGGTGTGTTAAAAGGAGGTGGGGACTGGGAGGCAGAAGTTGGGAAACAGAAAGAAGGGTGGAAGTTAAAACTCATGCATGGAATCCTGAATGAACAAGCAATCCATGGACCACAAATTAAATGGGAGTGAAGTATCTAATTATAATCAAATTCATTTTCTTGATCTCTCACTCAAAGAAAAACAATAAAAAATAATGTTTTACCCTCAACTTTTCCTCCTTCTCCTTCTGGAGAGTTTCCCTGTCAACAAGTTTGATGACGGGTGGTTGTCCCTCCTTATCCTCTAGCCGTACCCCGAGGTTGGGTAGGACATCATCACGAATACTATCACAAAACTGCAATACGGCGGTCACTGAAACAGAAAACAAGATATGACAGATTTTGACAAAGTTCACTTCCTTTGAGATTTCTGAGAGATATCATTACTGATAGTTCTTTCAAGCTGTAATGGGCATCCGTGGCCGAGTGGTTCGAGTATCCGACTTGAAATCACTTGCCCCTCACCACTGTGGGTTCGAACCCTCATGGGACCAGAAATATTTATGTTTGGAAGCTATCCAGCTGGCTTGTGGAACCTGATGGTTCTACCAAGGTGCTGGCCAATGCACATGAATTGCTAGAGGGGCACTTGGGGTCTACCTCCACTAACAGAAGCTGGCAAGTTGCCGTATGACCTTAGCTGTTGGTGAGAATATACAATCCAATTCAAGCTGTACAGTTCATCATCTTATATAATGCATTTCCATTTCCTTACCTGATAACATTTTACATTTTGTCAAATGTTTTCATATGGTGAGGTAAACATGCCAACACAGAAAGACTGGTTATGACGTTGTGATTGTTACCAACAGATACACTATACCTTTCTGCTCCCGCGCCACTTTCCTTACATCTTCTCGGAAGTTGGCAAACGCTGTCAAATATGGCATTACTGTTTCTTCCACCTATAATGGTACACATTTAAATGTAACATCACATGACTGTCAGTATTCATGTTATAGCATTGTATCTACTTCAGCAGATAGGGCATCTCAAAATCCAGGTAAAACAGCACTGCCTGCTTCTATTTTTAAGAAGAAGAAGTACTCGAAACCTATACATCACACGCTTTGTAATATTAAGAGGTACAACTGATAACTTTCAGATGTGATACGGAATATTAAAGGCACAATACGGCCAAGTAATGGAACATTAAAAGCACACTACTCCAAATATGCCAAATAATGGAACATTAAAGGCACAATACTGCCAAATATGCCAAATAATGGAACATTAAAGGCACAATACTGCCAAATAATGGAACATTAAAGGCACAATACTGCCAAATAATGGAACATTAAAGGCACAATACTGCCAAATATGCCAAATAATGGAACATTAAAGGCACAATACTGCCAAATAATGGAACATTAAAGGCACAATACTAAGGCATAATACTGCCAAATAATGGAACATTAAAGACACAATACTGCCAAATAATGGAACATTAATGGCACAATACTGCCAAATGTATGGTTTATATAATCATTACACCGTGTGTAAGCCAGGAGTTGATCAGGTTTACCTATTAATAAGGGGTGATGATGAGCATTGTGAAATATATGTATTTGTTTCTGTCTTCCTTACAGCCATTTTGAATTGAATTATGAATTACCCACGTATGAAAAATCATTCGAAGCATCTTCAACTTCGAAATGAATTAATTGTAGGTGAACATGCATTATTTAATAAACATGACACATTCAATTTGATTCAATATGGAACAACAGTGTTTTGAAATTTGATTAAACAAATACACATGAACTATGAAATTTAAGAAATATTTTGACCAATTTGAAGTGTACAACTTACATCAACTGTTCCTCCTGTGGCGCCCCCTTGTGGTGTGAACCAGTCATCACCATTAACTGCACCAAACATCTACGACAAGATATATAATAAAGAGTTAAGTTTTAGTGAGGAACAACAAGACATCATAATGAATGTTCCCCAGAAGTTTTTGAGGAGTAACGATCATGAGGAGTAACGATCACCAAAAAAGCTAACAGACAGGCAGACACATGATATATATGTGAGATAATGCGGCATAAGGGCTAACAATAACTACTTGCATCAACAAATTTTACTCAGTAAAGAGTAAATGCGACTAGAATTATCATTGAAGGTGATGAATACTGCCGCTTTTTTGCTCTAGCCGATGATTGGCAAAATCAAGAATAAATTCATTATAAAGTGAAAAACTCTAAGTGAAATAAAGCGCGATGATTCTGTATTAAATTAGGCATCAACAATTTCTGATGTAGAAGGACATAAGGTAATCAGTTGTTACGTGTACATGAAGGCTGGGAACAATCAATTCGGAAATGTTTGAGAAAAAGTTTATGAGGTTTGGGAACAATCCATTCAAAAGTGTTTGAGATACACAAATATTACAAATGTGTTGCGCGACAGGACAAAAAATGTGTGATGGGACGCGATGCGATGTTGGGGACAACGTGATTCATATTCACAGAAAGCGGGGGTATAAAAATACAGCTAAATGTTAAAACCACAGGTTTACACAAACATTGTTAAAAATACATCAAGCTATAGAAACACTTTGTTTTCAACTCATTACTTTTAAATGTCAAGGAAAACACACTGCACATTCACCTTAAATATCTTCAGTATAAAATTGCCGACATTTTGCAGAAGTATTCGGTTTGGTCGTTTCTTCCCCGTGACATCGGACACATACTTATTGCACTCTTTTATTAGCTCTCGCATTACGTCTAAGGACTTTTTCGTATCTATCGAATCTGTATAAAGAAAATATAAATTTAAACTTTTATACAAAAATATTAAGCACTTCTTTTCATAACCATCTTACAAAACTGACGCTAAATTTTCTGTTTAAATTACTTCAAAATTAAATCTGACCTAACTAACTTATACCTGTTACACATTTGACTAGCGAAAAATAATGTTCTTACTAAGTTGACAAAGCAAGTACTGAAAAACTATCTCTCCCATTTCCATCAATGTGAGTGTCCCTGTATGGCCTTTATTTTTATTTAAAATTACCAATAATGATTTAACAATAAATCGGTAAAATCGATGGATGCTCCCCTAATAAAGGTACACATGTGAAATACAATTGGATGAAGCTTCATAGTTTTTAAAAATTGCGAAGTCCCGTAACTCCGCCCATTTTTTTAAACCAAAACAACCTGAAAATATGCGCTACTAGAAATAATACTGATACTTCCTATAAAGTTTCATGGATATCAGATGAAAAACTTAAGGAGTTGAGCAGACAAGTTTAGAATTGAAAAACTTCAATGTCCCGTAACTCTGCCAAAAAACATTCAACCGAAACGTCCTGAAAATAGTCACTACTAGGCAAAATACTGATACTTCATGTGAAGTTTCATGAAAATCAGATGAAAAACATAGTTGAGTGGACAGCTTTATATTCGAAAACTTCAAAGTCCCCTAACTTTGCCAAAAATCATTCAACTGGAACATCCTGACAATATATGTTACTAGACATCATACTGATACTTCCTGTGTAGTTTCATGAAGATCGGATAAAAAACATAAGAGGAGTTGAGCTGACTAAGTTTTAGAATCGAAAAATATCAAAGTCCCATAACTATGCCAAAAAGCATCAACCGGAACATCCTGGCAGTATGCGCTACCAGGCATACTGATACTTCCTGTGAAGTTTTATGAGAATTGGATGAAAAAAATAGGCGTTGAGTGCACAAACTTTAAAATCGAAAACCTTCAAAGTCCCTAACTCCGTAAAAAATCATTCAACCGGAACCTCCCGACAATATGCGCTACTAGACATCATACTAATGGTTCCTATAAAGTTTCATGAAAATCGATAAAAAACGTAGGATTTAAGCGGACAAGATTTACATTCAAAAAACTTCAAAGTCCCATAACTCCGCCAAAAATCATTCAACCGGAACCTCCTTAAAATATGCACTACTAGACATCATACTGATACTTCCTATAAAGTTTCATGAAAATCGGATGAAAAACAGGAGTTCAGCAGACAAAAAAAGCGGTACAGACGGAGGGATGAACGGACGGACGGCAACTATATGTTCCCGAAATTCTATATGCTCCCCCGAAATTTCGGGGAGCATAATAAAAGGATACAAAGCAAGTCCTGAGAAGCTGCGTCTTCATTCAATATATTTATAATTTGTTGTTTTTTGTTTTTATAACCCCATTTGGTCACGGGGCAAAGAATAGGGCCAATGCAGATCCCTTTGGAGGGATAGGCAAAGGGGTAGAATCCCCACAAATTCATGTTCATTTTATCTTTTTTTTTCATGTTTATTAAAGGTCTTCATGATCCCTGCATCGTTTCAGGTGCCATCTCGCTCACATCAAAAGAGCAGTGACAGAAAAACAATAAACGTGGCTCCAGTGTAAATGGAGTTTCTACGATAGAATTTGCAGCAACTCTGCAGTTCAGGGTGAGAAGGTTCTAGGCCCATTTTCCATATTTTATCTCGATGTACATGGAGGATGAGCCTGGTATGTTCATGCCTGTTAGGCACCATATAACCTTTCATGTGTTGGTGCGCCTTAAAACCCAATTCAATTCAATTCAATGTTTTATAATTTCGGATTATTTCTGAGGACTCTCATAATTTATTTCTGAGGACTCTCATAAACCTGTCAACAGATTGCACTTACCACACAATGCTTCATGGACACCCTCTCTACTTTCACCAAATCTGAAAACAAAAGCATGTTATACTTCACAATGTGAATGTGATTTATTGAGTTTTGAGTGCTTCTATTTGTTTGTCTCTTGGGATTGTTAATAAAGCCTGGTATCATGGTCCCTGATTCTCAATGCCAGACATTGTAAGACATGTTACCATGTCTCCAGACAAGAACCGGCCTTGAGACAATAGAAAGTCTTAAAAAGGCTTGAAACACATTCTTAAGATAAATCAAAGGCCCAGGAGGGATGGCAGTAAGACAGCTACGGTGAAATGTGGCTGGATTAGGTAATTGGAAATGAACTGGAGAAAGAAATTATTTTTGCAGTGCCTCAAGTTTCATTTCCAACAATTTGCGGTCCCTTTGGAACTTCTAGTTAGTGAAGGATGGGGGTGGGAGTGGGTGGGTATGCCATAATTCATAAATATTAAACAGGTTGAATCATGCAGCAGTCTAGCTGGTTTAAGCTCAGTCAGTAGAGCGGAATTGCAGCAGTTGCCGAGGCTCTCAGATTTCAGTCTGCAATGCATAAGCTTGATTGGTCTTAAGCTTGACTGGTCTAAAGCTTGAATGGTTGGTCCAAAGCTTAACTGGTCTAAACCTTGACTGGTCTGAAACTTGACTGGTCTAAAAGCTTAACTGGTTTTAAGCTTGACTGGTTTTAAGCTTGACTGGTTTATGACCAGGACCAGTAGAGCTGAAGACCAGAGTGTCTAGAAAATATTCAAGTATGCCATACAATTTATTAACATACAACAATCATTTGCCATGAAATAGAGATTATTTAACTGCTTGGATCGATTATAGGGAAATCCTTCACAAGATGGTAGGCGTGTGGTTCTTTTCACGAACGAGCGTAAGAGAGTGAGTGAAAAAACAACAAGCCTACCATCGAGTGAAGGATTTCCATATAATCGATCGCAACAGTTAAATAATCTATTTATTACATTTTTAATCGGATTATATATGAATTAGTCGCTTTATTTAGTGTTATCGGCGGATGACGTCGACGTCACCAACACGTTATTGACGTCATGACTCAACGCCAAAGTTAGTTATTTTTGCGTTCATAGTTAGTTATTAATATTTAGCAATTATAAAATATTCTTTCACTGAGAAATCCCAATCTTTCACCCATAGAAATGTAATAATAGATATTAACACCAAACAGCAGTATCACCATCTTTCCAAGAAATGTTTAATCATTTACGTTTGTGCTTTAAATGCACAGACATAATTTCTAAGACCATGTCATTGCTTACTTTGCATTCAGAGCCATCTCCTCTGGTCCCCATTTGTCAAAGGCGGCCACGCCAGACCCGGGGGAATTTCTCTTTATGTCTTTCAACATGAGGAAGAACTCCTTTAAAACAGAAAATAGAGCATTATTAGTCGTCCTTTCTTCAAACATCATGTTATATGATAGTGAAATGTCTACACAGAGTCTTATTTGTAATTTAAATATTTCTTGCATATTACTAATAGGTAGATTTTATTGTTCCAAAAAAATATTAAAACATAAGGTAGAATAATGAAAACCTCCAAAGTGTGCAACACTTTATTTAATTATATGCAAACAGCTGGTTAAAAGTTAAACTAATATTGGATTAATCAAGGTTCTCATTTTAATGCTTAATAAATAATTTAAGATTGCCGTGTGACCCTTTAATGTATATATAAAGTAATAATTTTTTTTTAACATTCTTGGTGAAATAGTTATGTATACATTATGAAAAGGATAAATTGTTATTTTATTCCTGTATAAGATTCCCTCCTTCAACCAGATCTCTTGAAGTCTGAAACGTGTACTCAAAATTCTCAGTTTTATAAAAAGGAAAGAAGAAGAAATGCCAGGAGTGACAAATGCCCACGAAAAGATTTCCTTACAGGAATTCCTACATTGTTAAAATATACGCACAACCCTGCACAACCCCGCACAACCCCGCTGGTTTGAAGGAAACTCTGCAGTATTTTCGAAGTTATGCCTGAGACATGATTTTTACTCATTTGACCTTGACCTCCAAGTGTGACCTTGACATTTTTGCATCATACACATCTCATTGTGATAACATTTCTGTGAAGTTTCATGAAACTTCATTCTGTACCTTCAAAGTTATGGCTTAGTCATTAATGTGACTCCTTTGACTTCCATGTGTGACTGATCTCTGCGGAACGGACCTGACTCTTGCATGCAACACATCTTCTCATTATGAACTGATAAAACAAATTTGTGAAGTTTCACGAAATTCACTTAAGTACTTTAGAAGTTATGACTGAAAAACTACTGTTTCTGTCGACAAACAACGGACGGTGGTATTACTATATGCCTCCAAATTGAGCTTTGCTCAACTACCACTATTATACACCTTAGCAACAGGACTTTATTCAGACAATATTTTTCTTATAGACATAATAAATCCCCTACCCTATACAGAATGTTATACAAAGTTAAGGTCCAAACCCATGTCAATGGTTAATTTGGCAAAGGATGAATGCAGGAGAAACACATTCGTGGGAATCTTTTATATAAACTGCAACTTTCTGAAGATGGGGAAATTACCAGAGGCAAAATCAAGATTTTTTTAAATCAACATATTTCTGATGCTTTTTTCTCTTCCCCATCTTATAAACTGTTACGGATACAAGTTTTTATTTCTGTTGATCAAGTTTTGAAATTTCTTTTAAATATAGATGTTACCAAATCTACTGGTTCTGATAATATTGGACCACACCTACTTAAACTTTCAGCTTATTATATAGCAGATAGCATAACATTTATTTGCAATAAAAGCTTAAAAGAATCCATATTTCCAGATAAATGGAAAGAGGGCAAAGTTACACCCTTGCATAAAAGTGGGGCAAAAGATGATATAAACAACTACCGACCCATTTCTGTGCTACCAGTTATATCAAAATTATTAGAAAAACATGTCCATGATTCTTTAATGGATTATCTTTCTTATTTCAAATTACTTCACAAAACGCAATCAGGATTTCGACCAGTCACTCATGTGAAACTGCATTAGTGCGAATGATCAGCAAATGGCTAGAAGCTATTAATAAAGGCTTTTTAATAGGTGTAGTGATGGTTGATTTTAGAAAAGCATTTGATTTAGTTGACCATGAAATTCTTTTAGAAAAGTTAAAAGTGTATAAACTTTCTGACAGCTCATTAGTATGGTTTTCTTCTTACTTACACAATCGTAAACAAAAAGTGTCACTCAACAATATATTGTCCAATGATCAAATAGTGACAGATGGTGTGCCTCAAGGTTCAATACTAGGCCCACTTTTATTTCTATTATTCATAAATGATTTACCACTTTTCACTAATAATACTGAAACTGATTTGTATGCAGATGACACAACTTTGTATCATATAAATAATACATTGGCATCTATTGAAAATAATTTGCAAACTGCACTTAAATCATTATCAGACTGGTGTAAGTCAAATGGAATGTTAATAAATACTTCAAAAACAAAAGTAATGCTTATTACCACACAGCAGAAACGTGCTTCATTAAATGTTTCAGAAATAAACTTGCATCTTAATGATGAAAATCTAAGCATGATTTCTAAAGATAAAGTACTGGGTATATTTATTGACAACAACTTAACATGGAAAAATCACATGGAACATATATGTCGAAAAATTTCATCTAATATTTGGCTTTTGTCTAGAATAAAGCAACACCTAAGTCTTGAGCATAGGGTTCAGTTCTACAAAGCATATATTCAGCCGCACATAGATTATTGCAATGTAATATGGGGTGGAACATGTCAAACAAATTTAAACAGTCTATTTCGCCTTCAAAAACGGGCTGTAAAAATTATTCTAGATTACAATGTTGATAACTCATTAGAAAGTATGCAAAATTTAAAAATATTTACAATATTTGACCGAGTATATCTCAGAAAAGCAAAATTTATGTATAAAATATCAAAATCAAAAACTCCATCATATATTAATGAAATGTTTAACCTTAGACAAATAAATGAAAATACAACTATAACACGGTCATTTTCTACAAACAATTTCTTAATACCTAAACCCAACAAAGAAATATTTAAACAAAGTTTAACATACTCTGGACCAATAATTTGGAATAACTTACCTACAAATATTAAAGAAAAAAGTTCAACAATGGCTTTTCAATGTAACCTAATTAAATTGATGAAAAAATTTTAACTTATGATATGCTTTATTGTTTTTGTTTGTATCATTGTTGTTGCTACGTGTATATCACTGTCAATTGAAGTACATGTGTGGGTAAAGTGAGTGTTAAACTATAATTGATGATGATGCTCTTAATTTGTTATGTTAAGTACATCTGCAGTCATTTGATAATTCATATGTATTTTTGTTGTATTATAACTTGTATATATTGTAAATAATAGAGGGCCATGTGGAAGAATAGTTTAAAACTAAATATGTCACCCTCTTTAAATAAAGTCTCTTATCTTATCTTATCTTATCTTTTCATATTTCATAGCCCTAGTCCTACTGCTGTCACTGTAGTCCAGCATAATATGATGTTATTATTTAAGTGATTTTATACTGGCCTAGTTATTGGTCCAAGGAATGTCATACTGGCCGAAGGCCGCGGGCCAGTATGAGTCCGAGGACCAATAACGCAGACAATATGAAAACACTTTAAAGAATTTTTATTAATTGACTTCCACTGTTGTAGAATGTTTTATTAATTGACTTCCACTGTAGCAGAATTTTTATTAATTGACTAAAACTGTAGTAGAATTTTTATTAATTGACTTCCACTGTAGTAGAATGTTTATTAATTGACTTCCACTGTAGCAGAATTTTTATTAATTGACTAAAACTGTAGTAGAATTTTTATTAATTGACTTCCACTGTAGTAGAATGTTTATTAATTGACTTCCACTGTAGTAGAATGTTTATTGATTTCCACTGTAGTAGATTTTTTATTAATTGACTTCCACTGTAGTAGAATTTTGTTTTAATAAAAGTATTTTAATATGATTTACGTTTTATTTTAGCGTATTTCATAATTTTATAAGTTGATAAGCGAGCGTGAAGGACGTCACTTAAAGCTCGTATTGGCAAGTTTATTAATATTGGCTTTTTTCCACATTGGCCGACTTCCGGTTCCTATTGGCCGTATTTGCATCGTATTATATGTAGAGTTTGTAGTAAAACATGGCTGATATAGTTTAGTTAATAAAAACACTTACAGATACAAGTTTTTCATATTTCATAGCCCCAGTCATACTGTCATCACTGTAGTCCAGCGTATCCTTCCAGGAGTGAAGCAGGAACAACAACCTCAGCTGCCGCGATGTGTGCTTCTTCAGAGCATCCTTGATGGTGATGAAGTTCTTGAGAGATTTGGACATCTTGCACCCCGCGATTGTCAAGTGACCAGAATGTAGGAAATATTGGACCCAGTTGTCATGTCCATAACAAGCCTTTAAAATGTAGTGTCATATTTAGTATTTGTGTGTGAATATTTAAGTCTATAAATAAAGAGTATTCTATTGGCTATAGAATAACACAACATTTGACCTAAAAGTGTAACAAACACAACATCCAGCGTAACATAGTATCAATATCTGCCCGAAAATCTTATCACTTTTATACAGATAAGTAACAACGATTGATGGATTTATCCTGCACTACAAGACATTTTTTCGCTGGGTGGATTTCTCCATTCTTTTTAATAACTTGAAATTTCACAACTTTTGAAATATTAGTAATACCTTCATTTGTCATTCGCCAATGATAGTTACATGTCAGTCAGTAAACTTTGTCAGCCTATGTCTCAAAGTGTGTGAAAAATAAAAAAATCTACCTTGTGTTAACTTTATTCTTGCTACAATGAGTTATTAGCTAACAGTTCTAAGAGTGCAACGGTTTAACCCTTTCACTGCCATAGTCAAAGCCATTGCTTTTTACGACCAGTGGAAACCCAGATCAACCTGTACATCATATGCAGGCTGATCAGGGTTTACACTGGTCGCCATTCAGTAATAATGTTTTCCATAACACTTTATATACAACATATTACTGGAAGGTTTGAATTCAAATGTTAGCAGACATTTGAAATTTGGCGGTGAAAGAGTTAACAACCAAATGTTCCTCACAATTTAACGGAACAGCTTGAAGTGAACGGTTTTGAAGTTGATTTGGTGGGTTAAATTAAATGAAAGTTCCCTTTTTCAAAATACCCTGAGAATTCCCTGACCTTGAAAAAAATCAAATTTTCTTCGCTGGCAAACCGGTTGTTGCTGTATACCACCTACCTCTGCCTGTGCCAACTCATTGTCATGGTGAGGAAATTTGAGGTCGACGCCGCCTGTATGTATGTCGAGAGTATCACCGAGGATTGTGCTTGCCATCACAGAGCATTCTATATGCCACCCAGGGCGACCCTGTGTAAGGAAACAAGATTACAGAGCATTCTATATGCCACCCAGGGCGACCCTGTGTAAGGAAACAAGATTACAGAGCATCCTATATGCCACCCAGGGCGACCCTGTGTAAGGAAACAAGATAACAGATCATTCTATATGCCACCCAGGGCGACCTTGTGTAAGGAAACAAGATTACAGAGCATTCTATATGCCAGCCAGTGTGACCCTGTGTAAGGAAACAATATTACAGAGCATTCTATATGCCAGCCAGGATGACCGTGTAAGGAAACAAAATTACAGAGCATTCTATATGCCAGCCAGGACGACACTGTGTAAGGAAACACAATCACAGAACATTCTATATGCCACCCAGGATGACCCTGTTTAAGGAAACAGAATTAATACACAGCTGACATTTAGTTTTCTACCATGTTACCATGATTAATTACAGGCAGTAGAATACATAGTTTGGTTATATTTTAGCTCATTTTGTATTTTGCATGGTTTTCAGAATGTTACATCTCGTAAATATTAACTGCTGAACTGAAAATATATTTACTCTTTTTATATAAGATTTTACGGATGTCAGTAAAGTCTTTAATTATAAAGTTCCACACGTTTTGATACAACATTTACAAGGGGTGTACTCACCAAACCCCAAGGGGATTCCCACTGTGGCTCCCCGGGCTTGCTGGCCTTCCACAAGGCAAAGTCATTGGGACTTTTCTTGTCCCCTAGTCTGTCCTCTGATACACTCAACTCTCCTGAAATGTTCATAATACGTACATTAAGACGATTAAGTGGAGTTTTTTTTGTTGTAGTATTTGAAGTTGTATAAAGCTTATGTTTAATTCCCTAACCCACCATTAACCGCAAAATTTTACAACGGATGTAAACCGTTTCTAAAGTTATTATATAACTTATCTATTTTGAGGATCCAAACTCTATAGACACAATATAAATGGCTTTAACCAGCCTGGAGCTTCAAATAAAGAGGTACCAACTCATAATTTATTTTACGCATATTCAATCACGGGTATTTTAAGAACCCGTGAATAAAATCTATACTTTTAATCGGCACATATACATTATTATATGACCTGAACGACCAGGCTAGAGTTTTGATAAACGGTTTGTAGTGTAATTTTGCTGTTATTTAGAGGGTTAGTTTCTTTACTTTACCATGGTAAACATTATACTGACACCAAGACGACCAGACCTAGATGATACCCCACCCAGTGACATTATACCGACACCAGAACAACCAGACCTAGATGATACCCCACCCAGTGACATTATACCGACACCAGGACAACCAGACCTAGATGATACCCCACCCAGTGACATTATACCGACACCTGGACAACCAGACCTAGATGATACCCCACCCAGTGACATTATACCGACACCAGGACGGTGGCGGCAGCCGCATTTTAAATCAACTATATCTCAACAACCGCTGCTCGAATTTTTCTGAAACTTTGTCAGATGCTTTGTTGGGTCAAGGGACATCATGTAATGCCAAAATTACCAAGGTCAAAGTCATATTTTGCGTTATTTTCCCAAATCTTAACCTTGGTTAGGTAATTTAACCTCAGTTAACTGTATGTGATTGCCTTATTTTCTTTGTTTGATACTTGTTTGTATTATTGGTATTGGTGGACATCACTGAACGAAAAAAATTACCAAGGACAAGGTCATATTTTGCTTAATTTCCCGAAACGTAACCTTGGTTAGGTAACTTATCCTCAGTTTACTTCATGTGATTGTCTCACTTTATGTCTTTGATACTTGGTCATATGTATTGCTGGCATTGGTGGACATTGCTGAACGACAAAAAATACCAAGGTCAAAGTCATGTTTTGCGTTATTTACCCTAAACGTAAGTTAACCTCAGTTAACTTTTTCTGATAACTTTAATGTTTTTGTTTGATACTTTGTCATATGTATTGCTGGCATTGGTGGACATCACTGAACGACAAAAATTACCAAAGTCAAGGTCTTATTTGGCGTTATTTTCCCCAAACTTAACCTTGGTTAGGTAACTTAACCTCAGTTAACTTTATGTGATTGTCTCACATTATGTCTTTGATGCTTGGTCATATGTATTGTTGGCATTGGTGGACAACAAAATATACCAAGGTCAAGGTCATATTTTGCGTTATTTCCCCCCACCCCCACCCCAAACTTAATCTTAGTTAGGTAACGTAATCTTGGTTAGGTAACTTCACCTCAGTTAACTTTAGGTGATTGCCTCACTTTATGTCTTTGATACTTGGTCATAATTATGTATTGTTGGCATTGGTGGACATCGCTGAACTACAAAAAATACCAAGGTGAAGGTCATATTTTGTGATAATTTCCCATTTAACATCAGTAACTTAACTTCTTACGATTACCTCGCTTTTATTTCTTTGATACTTGGTCATTTGAAGTGTTGTATTTGGTGGACATCATTTAAGCACAAATTTAATACTTCATATGCGGTTTGTATATATGTAGCAGGTTAAGGGTTAATAAACTATTTTAATTAACGAGACCATTTCTATTTCAATTAAGCAGCCTACCCTCTCCTTCTTTCAACGCCTTCATATCTCCGTATGCCTCCGGGACAAGTTTGGCGTAGTTATGATTAGACGAGGAACTGAACATGTTGGTATCAAAGTAGATTGACCCCTTGGACTCGTAACTGAAAACACAGATAATTTAATTTACAAGATTTAGTTATGTTTGTTCTAATTGCTAAACAAATTGCATAGATATGTATAATTAAACACTCAGTATTAAATTATCTGAAATTGGTACAGTTTGGGAAAAAGTGATTTAATAAAAGAGTGATTAATTACCTAAATGATATTTTGGCACTAACAAATCTGATTTTGTCTCTTTGTCTCAAAGCGTTTTTTTTTTTGTTGTTGTTGATTTTTACTGGTGTTGCGTACCCCTGAAACTTTTGAGACATAGACGTGAAGCTTGAAAAAGGGAGATTGGCCATGAAGAAGGGTAACTGGGGTTGCAAATGGGAGATTGGGTTTGAAAATGGAAGGTTTTATTTGTGTACAATTTTATTTTTAGAACTTCTGAACATGTTTTCTAATATTCAAGCACATTGTTGCATTTATTTCTTCATTTCTGGGTGTGGGGAATGGGGTTGGAGGATCATCTGGAGATTTGCCAGGTTTGGTGTTGAGTGCTTTCCAATACAAGCGTTTTAACACCTATACGTTACATTTTGCCATATATAATAAACACATGAATGCATTCTCATATGGGAATCACATGATTCTGATATAAAAGGAGCCATATATAATTATCATACGAAACCTTTCATATAATATTTATATAATAGGAGTTTCATATAATTTTCATATGAGAAAAATGCACACATTTTTATAAAATTTGCATGAAAACTAGAAATATGTCCATGGGACACGGATGCCTCGACTGAAAACAATTCAGCGGAAAACGTACAATTTGACGAAAATAAATCTGTTAGCTCAGGTATACGTGATCGATTTTGATGCCGAATCAATTTGCAGATCTTGAAATCATAGGTAAGCATCCTATAAAGTTTGAAACAATCGATTGAAAAATGTGGGAGGAGATAGGCACACTAAAAACTGTGGGAGGAGATAGGCACACTGAAAACTGTGGGAGGAGATAGACACACTAAAAACTGTGGGAGGAGATAGACACACTAAAAACTGTGGGAGGAGATAGGCACACTGAAAACTGTGGGAGGAGACACACTGAAAACTGTGGGAGGAGATAGGCACACTGAAAACTGTGGGAGGAGACACACTGAAAAATGTGGGAGGAGATAGGCACACTAAAAACTGTGGGAGGAGATAGGCACACTGAAAACTGTGGGAGGAGATAGACACACTAAAAACTGTGGGAGGAGATAGACACACTAAAAACTGTGGGAGGAGATAGGCACACTGAAAACTGTGGGAGGAGACACACTGAAAACTGTGGGAGGAGATAGGCACACTAAAAACTGTGGGAGGAGATAGGCACACTGAAAACTGTGGGAGGAGATAGACACACTAAAAACTGTGGGAGGAGATAGACACACTAAAAACTGTGGGAGGAGATAGGCACACTGAAAACTGTGGGAGGAGACACACTGAAAACTGTGGGAGGAGATAGGCACACTGAAAACTGTGGGAGGAGACACACTGAAAAATGTGGGAGGAGATAGGCACACTAAAAACTGTGGGAGGAGATAGGCACACTGAAAACTGTGGGAGGAGATAGACACACTAAAAACTGTGGGAGGAGATAGACACACTAAAAACTGTGGGAGGAGATAGGCACACTGAAAACTGTGGGAGGAGACACACTGAAAACTGTGGGAGGAGATAGGCACACTGAAAACTGTGGGAGGAGATAGGCACACTGAAAACTGTGGGAGGAGATAGACACACTAAAAACTGTGGGAGGAGATAGACACACTAAAAACTGTGGGAGGAGACACACTGAAAACTGTGGGAGGAGATAGACACACTAAAAACTGTGGGAGGAGATAGACACACTGAAAACTGTGGGAGGAGATAGACACACTGAAAACTGTGGGAGGAGATAGACACACTAAAAACTGTGGGAGGAGATAGACACACTGAAAACTGTGGGAGGAGATAGACACACTGAAAACTGTGGGAGGAGATAGACACACTAAAAACTGTGGGAGGAGACACACTGAAAACTGTGGGAGGAGATAGACACACTAAAAACTGTGGGAGGAGATAGACACACTGAAAACTGTGGGAGGAGATAGGCACACTGAAAACTGTGGGAGGAGATAGACACACTAAAAACTGTGGGAGGAGATAGGCACACTGAAAACTGTGGGAGGAGATAGACACACAAGATATTCAAAACTTTTCGGGACAGTAGTCTAGATCATCTGTGACGCTTGCTTGTTTTCAAGACAAACGTCTAGAACAGTTCTCCTAAAAAAGTTTGACTTTTGCCGATACACCGGTATCGTTTCTGATTGGCTGAGACAGAAACACCTGCTATCCAAGATATACAGAAAGATAATAAATTTATAAATAAAGAGGGAAACATCATCATTATATTGACAAATTAAATGCGGATGGTCAGAAATATTTTAATAAAAAAATTACAGTCACGTGCTTCTGCTTTCAAGTTTGCTTCTGCACAATCGGTCAAGATGTTTGTTAAATTGTATTTACAAGCAAGCGTCGAAGATGATCAAGACTATTGGGACAGACGGACACTTGGATGGACGGATATGGCTATATGCCCCTTGCCATTTGGTGGTGGGGGGCATACAAATATGTGTCACCTATTATATGATTCTCATATGATACTTATATGATTCTTATATACAAGGTTTTACATAAAAATCATGCACTGCTCCTTTTATATAAGTACCATATAATAGGTATTATATGGGAATCATATAAGACTTATATACTTGTATGTGGAACAATTGGTAGTGTAGGTCAGTATTAACCCTTAACCCGCTATATAAATATAATGGACTTTTCTTTCTTTGAATTAAGACAATTCCATTTACATACATGTGATACCTCACGGCGTGAGATGAAATCTCATGGAATTCTAACCCTCCTCCCGGCCCCATGGAATTGTGTGAAAAACTCCCGTAAAATTGCTAAAATCGATTTTTCGAAAATCATCAGTCTATTTCCTATGTTTGGTATATGTTTGCGTAAAAGCCAACTTGATGTTATTGTCTCGCGAATCGAGAGACCATCATGTGACATACCTGGATTTGACCTGGATCAATACGCTGGTGGGAAAGTGGGTGAAACTGTTATTTGCAAACAGTTTATTGGCTTAATTGATCTTATCAAAGGATTAGCAGCACACTTATGATGTCTGCAATTAAACAGGTTCGATACGACTTGAAAAAATTGCCGGTGTCATTTATTTAGAAGTGAAAAATGAACGTTTGTTAAAAGTGACACAGTAATTATCGGATAGCGAAAACGAAAGTAGACTTTGTCGGCGGGAATTTGGTGAGTATGTATGATTTACTTAAAACAATAAATGAATTTTATAAAGATTTATCATTCAAAAGGTCCAGTTCCATGAGTGACGTACGTTGCTTTTGTTTGATGTTTGTTCCGTGATTGACGTATGTTGCTTTAGTTTGATGTTTGTATGTTTGATTTCAGATTTAACTTTTAAATAAAAAAGGGTTGACTGATGTTGGTTGCTTTTGTTCCAACATCTGTTTTGCAACCTCTGTTCACAGCCTCCTCAGTGGAAAAATAAACAATACAGCCATATGCTATGAGTATAGACCAAGCAGTGAACTTGCGAGGAAGTGTAAGGGTGTGTGCAACTAAGTTCAGGACAGTTAGTGGAAGTTCACTGTGTTAAAGTTAGGGCTGTGAGTGTGTTGACAACACTTATATTTATAGTGTTAGATGACCTTATCACTGGTTATTAAATAAAATATTGTTTAAAAACTGTTTTTATTCATTCTTGTTATCATCCCCTGACATCAATGAAGAAACATTGTTTAAAAGTGTATTTTTAGGTATTCGTTTGTGGAATTTGGGTAAAAAATACTGCTCTGTGCGCTAAAAATAGCCCGCGAAAAAAACTCCCAGATTTTCGCATGAATCTCCCTTAAAAAAACCACTAAACTCCCAGATTGAGGTCCTGAAAGTATCACATGTATGCATATATGTGACAAAGGGGTGTTTTGGGGAAAATGACTGATCAGCAGCTGGACATTGCAAACCCAGATCAGCCTGCGAGTAACGGCCATTGTAAAGGCCTGCGAGTTACTCGCAGGCTGATCGGTGTTTACAATGGATGCAAAGGCTATTGTAGTCACACTCATAGCAGGCTAAGGGTTAAAACTGAAGTGAAAGAAGTATCAAAATCGGATGATAAACAATGAAGATATGATCATTTTAAGGTTCTGTTAAAACGGATATGGAAGCCACCATTTTGAGAGCTATATTTAATAGCAATAATGATTTATATCACCAGTTAAGGATTTTCTTTGCTTTAAATGATTTTATCAATATTCAATATATGGTAATTTGGAACTATGACGTAATAGTTCTAAAAACGGTGGCTCCCATATCCGTTCAGAACAACCTTCAAATGGCCGTATCTTTTTTGTTTATCATCTGATTTTGATAAATCTTTCAACTTTTCCCAATATTTTTAGAATTCTCAATAACAGAACTGGGTTGGCTGTGTGGCTACATGGATGTGTGACTACATGGCTGTGTGGCTACATGGCTGTGTGGCTACATGGATGTGTGGCTACATGGATGTGAAGCATGTTTGTAACTGTATCAACAACTAGTGACCTACCCATAGCCATTCTTTATCATCCTCAAAAACAAACTCAATAATTTCTGGAACGTAGTCACTGACTCTTGTTAAAACATCAGCTGGTAAAACCTGTGAATAAAAGTTATAGTTTTAAATTATCCTATTTATTTTTTTTAACATTTGAAGAAAAAATCATAGTTTTTAAAACATTATTTGACTATTATCTTAAAATTTGACAAGCAAAACATTAGTTCACAACATCGTGTATCATATTCATGTATATATAGTAAAATCTGTATATTCATGTATATATAGTAAAATCTGTATATTCATGTATATATAGTAACAGCTGTATATTCATATATATATATAGTAAAATCTGTATATTCATGTATATATAGTAACATCTGTATATTCATGTATATATAGTAAAATCTGTATATTCATGTATATATGTAAAATCTGTATATTCATGTATATATAGTAAAGTCTGTATATTCATGTATATATAGTAAAATCTGTATATTCATGTATATATAGTAAAATCTGTATATTCATGTATATATGTAAAATCTGTATATTCATGTATATATAGTAACATCTGTATATTCATGTATATATAGTAACAGCTGTATATTCATATATATATAGTAAAATCTGTATATTCATGTATATATAGTAACATCTGTATATTCATGTATATATAGTAAAATCTGTATATTCATGTATATATGTAAAATCTGTATATTCATGTATATATAGTAAAGTCTGTATATTCATGTATATATAGTAAAATCTGTATATTCATGTATATATAGTAAAATCTTGATATTCATGTATATATAGTAAAATCTGTATATTCATGGTATATATAGTAAAATCTGAATATTCATGTATATATAGTAAAATCTGTATATTCATGTATATATAGTAAAATCTTGATATTCATGTATATATAGTAACATCTGTATATTCATGTATATATAGTAAAGTCTGTATATTCATGTATATATAGTAAAATCTGTATATTCATGTCTATATAGTAAAATCCGTATATTCATGTATATATAGTAAAATCTGTATATTCATGTATATATAGTAACATCTGTATATTCATGTATATATAGTAAAATCTGTATATTCATGTATATATAGTAAAATCTGTATATTCATCTATATATAGTAAAATCTGTATATTCATGTATATATGTAAAATCTGTATATTCATCTATATATAGTAAAATCTGTATATTCATGTATATATAGTAAAATCTGTATATTCATGTATATATGTAAAATCTGTATATTCGTGTATATATAGTAAAATCTGTATATTCGTGTATATATAGTAAAATCTGTATATTCATGTATATATAGTAAAATCTGTATATTCATGTATATATGTAAAATCTGTATATTCATGTATATATAGTAACATCTGTATATTCATGTATATATAGTAACATCTGTATATTCATGTATATATAGTAACATCTGTATATTCATGTATATATAGTAACATCTGTATATTCATGTATATATAGTAAAATCTGTATATTCATGTATATATAGTAAAATCTGTATATTCATGTATATATGTAAAATCTGTATATTCATGTATATATAGTAACATCTGTATATTCATGTATATATAGTAAAATCTGTATATTTATGTATATTATAGTAAAATCTGTATATTCATGTATATATAGTAAAATCTGTATATTCATGTATTATGTTAAATCTGTATATTCATGTATATATAGTAAAATCTGTATATTTATGTATATATGTAAATTTGTATATTCATGTATATATAGTTACATCTGTATATTCATGTATATATGTAAAATCTGTATATTCATGTATATATAGTTAAAATCTGTATATATGTAAAATCTGTATATTCATGTATATATAGTAACATCTGTATATTCACGTATATATAGTAACATCTGTATATTCATGTATATATAGTAAAATCTGTATATATGTAAAATCTGTATATTCATGTATATATAGTAACATCTGTATATTCATGTATATATAGTAACATCTGTATATTCACGTATATATAGTAAAATCTGTATATTCATGTATATATGTAAAATCTGTATATTCATGTATATATGTAAAATCTGTATATTCATGTATATATAGTAACATCTGTATATTCATGTATATATAGTAAAAATCTGTAATATTCATGTATATATGTAAAATCTGTATATTCATGTATATATGTAAAATCTGTATATTCATGTATATATAGTAAAATCTGTATATTCATGTATATATAGTAAAATCTGTATATTCATGTATATATAGTAAAATTTGTATATTCATATATATATAGTAAAATCTGTATATTCATGTATATATAGTAACATCTGTATATTCATGTATATTTAGTAAAATCTGTATATTCATTGTATATATGTAAAAATCTGTATATTCATGTATATATAGTAACATCTGTATATTCATGTATATAAAGTAAAATCTGTATATTCATGTATATATAGTAAAATCTGTATATTCATGTATATATAGTAAAAATCTGTATATTCATGTATATATAGTAAAATCTGTATATTCATGTATATATAGTAAAAATCTGTATATTCATGTATATATAGTAAAATCTGTATATTCATGTATATATAGTTACATCTGTATATTTATGTATATATAGTAAAATCTGTATATTCATGTATATATAGTAAAATCTGTATATTCATGTATATATAGTAAAATCTGTTATATTCATGTATATATAGTAACATCTGTATATTCATGTATATATGTAAAATCTGTATATTCATGTATATATAGTAAAAATCTTTATATTCATGTATATATGTAAAATCTGTATATTCATGTATATATAGTAACATCTGTATATTCATGTATATATAGTAAAAATCTGTATTATTCATGTATATATAGTAACATCTGTATATTCATGTATATATGTAAAATCTGTATATTCATGTATATATAGTAAAATCTGTATATTCATGTATCTATAGTAAAATCTGTATATTCATGTATATATAGTAAAATGTGTATATTCATATATATATAGTAAAAATCTGTAATATTTCATGTATATATAGTAACATCTGTATATTCATGTATATATAGTAAAATCTGTATATTCATGTATATAGTAAAATCTGTATATTCATGTATATAAAGTAAAATCTGTATATTCATGTATATTAGTAAAAATCTGTATATTCATTGTATATAGTAAAATCTGTATATTCATGTATATATAGTAAAATCTGTATATTCATGTATATATAGTAAAATCTGTATATTCATGTATATATAGTAAAATCTGTATATTCATGTATATAAGTAAAATCTGTATATTCAGTATATATAGTAAAATCTGTATATTCATGTATATATTGTAAAATCTGTATATTCATGTATATATAGTAACATCTGTATATTCATGTATATATAGTAAAATCTGTATATTCATGTATATATAGTAACATCTGATAATCATGTATATAAAGTAAAATCTGTATATTCATGTATATATAGTAAAATCTGTATAGTCATGTATATATAGTAAAATCTGTATATTCATGTATATATAGTAACATCTATATTCATGTATATATAGTA